>JAQQAE010009811.1:0-14407 GCA_029823295.1 Pseudamia nigra
TGGTGACTCATCCAGGGTGTACCCTGCCTTCGCTCAAGTCAGCTGGGATAGGCTCCAGCACCCCCCCCCCCCGACCCCTGCGAGGATTAAGGGGTAGAAAATGGATGGATGGATGGATGGATGGAATTGTCATCTTAAACATGCCAGAAAGTGCAAAAAACAAAGGCTACCCATCTCCTAAAAATCCATCGGAGAAGCAACTGAGAAGCGACTTCTTTTCCAAGTAGTCCCAGTATGACATCATAATGTGCCAGACCTCCTTATATGGTCATTCTCCATGTAGTGGTTTGCCTCTGGAGGAATATAAGCAGTAAAAGCAGCAAACTGGTCAAGTGATCTTCAAAGTGTCCAGATGCAGGGAGCAGTATCTGTCAGCAGATGTCGTTAACATAGATGTACAGTCCTCCCCTTTCCGGAGTGGATGGTACGTCCTGCTAAATGTCACAGCGGTTTGACAGGAGACCGTGTGGACATAAAGGACACAGCAGTGTGATGATGGAGGATCGTGCAGGTTTCAGGAATAAACAGAAAGCTCAGACAGAAAATACGAGACAGAAAAAGATTCGACATAAAATAGAGACATTTTTACTGATGAACCACAAGAAAATGTCCTCAATAATAAAAGTAATCATAAAATAATAATCATAATAATCATGATAACTACAGCGATGCCTGCTGTTCAGTGCTCAACAGCCAAAGATAGAATATCTTATCAGCAATGAACATGATGAATGTGTTGGAAGGTGTAAACAGAATTCTGTTTTTTTGAGTGATGTGGGCTGGAGGAACCAGCCCTTCAGTTTACTCTCAGAATGCTATTATCTGCCCCTGTTCGATGCAAAATGCTAAATTGCAGCTTCGTTGTCGGTGCGGTGGTTACGCAGCAAACCCTCTCCTGCACAAATGCAACCGTTGTAGATGTTGGTGATTTTACATGATGAATATGTTTTAAATGGCAACACCAGATGATGATGATTAAGGACAAACAAAAGCAAACTTCACAGGCATCTTCACACAATTCTATTGTTTTGAAAGTCACTTTCTAAACCTTGCTGTTTTATCCTGAAGACACACGCTTTAATTGTAGCGTTAGTTCAAGCAGCAACTGCTGAGTCATCACTAAAGCACTGTTTTACAGTGTCATTAGTTTATGCGTTGATACAGAATTAGAACTTTCTGTAAAGTCTTGTCCAGCACATCACAAAAACTCTGAAGGTATGGACTCTGTGTCTCTGGGGCATGAGACCATCTTTGTCCCACTGTCATGAAGAAAGATCCACTGATACAAATGAAAGAAGAAATGAGAATCTCTCAGGGATACAGAAGCTGTCGCAGCTAAAATATATTAATCACTGGAGTCGTTATCCAGTGGAAGGCTGGAATATTTTCTCGTGGGGCTTTGGATGGGCTGCGTAGCTTGTTTACGTTCGATCACTGAAGATCTCGGCTCCCAGCTGCCTTGAGCTCTTTCCCTGTTGTTGACAAATGAAAACCATTCGCTGCTGTCACTATGAAAGGTCACGCTCAACTTTTGAAAAGTAGAGGGAAGGGAGTCCTGTCTTGTACAGTTCTGCCATGACGTCCTTACATTCAGACGGTGGTGCACTACGTCTCGCTTCAGCAGCAGAAGGCAGTACTTAGTCGCCAAAGGCTGTGACAAGGAGCCTAAACTACAGACCTGTGGCCCTGATGTCACGCCCTGATGGACTTTGGAAACCCTGCCTCATGTGGGTGCGGATAATAATCATCTACAGACAAAAATCACAGGTTTTAATGCACCACTGCTGTGTGCAGCACATACTTTTATATTTGACACTTGGTTTTTCAACCAATCCGAAACAGGTGAATTTGCCCATAAATGGAATAAGTCAAGGCTGAAGTGAGGATGCAGCATTTTTTTTTTCAGGTCAGTACAATTAGCAATTTATATTTGACCGTAAATCAATATAAAGTGAGTACTCTATCGTATGTTAGACGGTGGTTACAAACAAAACTGAAACACCTTCTGATTTCTTCTCGTCGATGCTAAACCTGAGTTTGTGGAAGCTCATCAGTTCTGATGAAGCGCTTGCCTCTGATCCTGAATATCCATCTCCTGCTTCTTTCACCAGCCGCTCCACCCTGACATGTTACTGCCCCGAGGGCGGGGGAGTCAGGGTTCTGATTCATTTTACAAATTACCGCAGACCAATAAAATGTCATTACTGTGTTTGGCAGTAAAACAGCATCTGCCTTTTCATTGACAGAGTGAAACGAGCTGTATATTCTTTACACCACGGTTGGTTCATGGTTGGTTTAGGCTCATTTAGCATCTGGATAGAGATGTGAGTGAAACTAAACTCCAGCAGTTTAATCAAACGTGACCTTAACCCCAGACGGGGCTTATACTGACACTTATACTGACAGAATTTTTCACGTTAAAACAGTTGCGCAATGAAAACAAACATCATCCACACAAGCTTTTTGGCAATTCTGCTAATGGAAACAAGAAGAAAGCAGATGTTTACAATGCATACTGTGCAAGTATTATAAATCATTAAACTCAAATTAAAGAGCCTAATGTTGCATATTACTTTCTGTAGCATTATTTCTTGGCAATACAGTCGTATGAAAAAGTTTGGGCACCCCTGGCAATTTCTATTATTTTCATTTATAAATCAGTAGGCGTTTCATTTTGATCTATCAAATAACTGATGGACACGGTAATATTTCAGCAGTGAAATGAGGTTTACTGGATGAACAGAAAATGTGCAATATGCATCGAAACAAAATTAGAAAGGCGCATAAATTTGGCCACCCTAATAAACCTGTAACTATTTCACGTCGTTCTCTTTGATTCTCCTCTGAATCGTGGCAACATGGAGGCATCAAAACAACTCTCAAATAACCTGAAAACAAACATTGTTCAACATTATGGAATAGAGGAAGACAGAGATTTCAGCTGTCAGTGTCAGTTTCCACTGAGGACCCAGACCTGAATATCATTGAAAATGTGTGGGATGATTTTTTAATGGGCTGTTCATGCTCGATACCATCAAACCAAACTGAACTGGAGATGTTTTGTAACGAGGAATGATCCAAAATAAAATACCTTCATCCTGAACACAGACACTCATTAGAGGTCACAGGAAGCACCTAGAGGCCAAAGGAGGCTCTACGAAATATTGATGTGATTTTTCTGTTGGGGTGCCCAAATTTATGCACCTGCCCAATTTTCTTCTGATGCATATTGCACATTCTCTGTTCATCCAATAAACCTCATTTCACTGCTGAAATATTACTGTGTCCATCAGTTATGAAACACCTACTGATTTTTAAATGAAAGTAATAGAAATGTAGGGATCCTATGACTAATTATTTCATTTTCAGTTCATTATCATTACTATTTAGATCATGTGTCCATAATTACAGGTGGGTGTGCATGGAGCAGACATTTCTGTCACACAAATCGAATTAGTTTGATTGGGGTTTGGAAGACTGATCCTTTTTAGAAGTATTTATTTTTACTACAAGTGCAGCAGTATCAGAACTATTGTAAAGGCGGTGGGAGTAGAGTGTCAGTAAAGAAAAAGATGGGAGTGTTGTGATGGCAAAGACAGATGTGGATCATGACGTGATGGACCGGATGGAGCCATACAGTCCAGATGAAATACTTCCATGTAGTGTAAGTCATGATGAAGGTACTGAGTACATGCAGTACCTTCACTCACAGAGCTGTGGAATAATTTGAAGAAGTCTCTTCTCATGTTGCTTGGAAAACATTAATATTCAACATGCAGTACTAGTACAAGCTACACTCACTGTCCCCTTCATAGTACCAGGTTGGACCCTTTCACCTTCAGAGCAACCTTAATTCTTGGTATCATAGATTCAACAACGTGCTGAAACATTCCTCACAGATTTTGGTTCATATTGACATGATAACATCACACAGTCAAATCCATGATGCCAGTCTCCCAGTCTAGCACATCCCAAAAGGTGCTCGGTTGGTGACTGCGGTGGCAGTTGGACTATAGTGAACTCATCATCATGTTCAACCAACCAGACAGACATGATCTGAGCTTTGTGACATGGTGTATGATCCTGAAGATGGTCCACTGTGGGCATAAAGGGAGTAGTAAAACAATGCTGATCATGTCGATTTAAACAATACACAATCAGAACTAAAGGTCCCAAAATGTGCCCCCACCGGCAGCCTGAAGAGCTGATTAAAGTAAGTAAAGTTTTATTTATATCGCAGCTTTCAGCATAAAAACATCAAAGTGCTTTACAACCAAATGCAACTTTTAATGGAGTCCAAACACTTAAAAAGCAACTGCAGCTTGGAGACGTCTTAGGGCTTAAAAGAGATGTAAAGCTGAATATCATCAGCATAGCAGTGATAAGAAACATCCTTAAAAGTGCTCATAATGCGCTGGAGAGGAAGCAGATATCACAAAAACAACAGTGGACCTAAAACAGAGCCTCGAGAAACACCACAAGGAAACAAAGTGCAAGAAGACCTGAAATGAGAAGTGGCTACACAGAAAGATCTTTGAGACAGATAGGGAGAAAACCAGGCTAGTGCTGACCCAGATATACCCACCCAGTGCCTCAACCTATCAAGTAAAATAAAGTGATCAACAGTGTCACATGCAAAGGTCAGATCCAACATCACCAAACCAGAACATTCTCCTGAATCACAGCGCATTAAAATGTCATTTGAGACTTGGAGAAGAGCTGTTTCGGAGGAATGGGCTCTACGGAACCCAGACTGAAAATGATCAAGAATGCTACGAACATCTAGTGCAGCTAAGAGCGGTTTCGCAACCACTTTTTCCAGAAGCTCAGCAAAAAATGGTAATTTTGAAATTGGCTTATAGCTGTTAGGAACAAGGTCGGATGGATCTGTGTCGCCCATTACTATAACATCCAAATGTGTCAGGAGAAATCCAGACTCACTAGACAAAAACACATGTCCACCTTTCTACTGCCCTCTGTTACCGAGTCCATGTGAACTGTGTCCTCAGTTTCCTTTTCTTAACTGACAGGAGTGTCTCCACGTGTGCTCTTCTACTGCTGTCGTCCATCCGTCTCGTCAGTGTTTGACATGTCGTCCATCCACAGATGCTCTTCTGTATTACTCACTCGTAACCAGTGGTCATTTGACTTCCTGTTGTCTTTCCATGATCTCCAACCAGTCTGACCATTCTCCTCCGACCTCTGGCATCAACAAGGTCATTTCATCAGGGAACTGTCGCTCACTTTTTCAGACTATTCTCTGTGAGCCCTAGAGAAGGTTGTGTGTGAAAATCCAAGTAGATCAGCAGTTTGTCAAATACTCAGAAAAACAACCATGTCATGATCAAAGTCACTCAAACCCCCCCCCCCCCAATTCTCATGGTCAGTTTAAAGGTCATCTGGACTGTGTCTACATGAATAAATGTGCTGAGTTGGTGCCACGTGAATGGATGATCAGATATTTGTGTTAATAGTCAGTATGTGTACATTAGTTCAGATCTCAGACAGCTTCGCTACAGATGTTCGTGCTGAGTCATCTAGACTGGATGAGGTTTTCGTGCAGAAACACCTGCTACGTGATCACTGTCTAGTGCCTGTACAGTCTGACACACAGATCTAATTCAGTCTGCTGTGAAAATCATCAGTATTGAACGGTCTCTGAGCCACAGCATGTTCTTAATGAGCCCAAAAACACAGACGGAACCACTGTAAGAACACATGCACATCCGTCTCGTATCACAAGCCGCCAGCCTTCGCTGTTTTATTGTATGACTTTATGCTCTGTGTCTATTTCATGTTCCTGTTGTTATTTGTACTGTATTCTGCTATTTTTTTTTGTACTTTGCACACCTGCACCTGGATTTATCCATTTGTACTGGAACATTGTGAGCCCAAGTCAATTTTTTCCACTGGAGACAAATTGAATCATAGATCCAAAACATATTCTGGATGCACATTTGGTCGACTGTCACATTCGGACGCTACACAGCCTAGCTTTTTGACTCCAAATCATTTGATGGACACGTTCCATCTCTACCTAATTTCCTCATGTGTGCCATTTGGTTGTGCCAGTCTCGCTGGCTGCAGCCAGAAATGACCATATATGGGAAAGATGGCGAACTGTACATAAAGATCCTACAACATCACTTCTTTCTGCCCTGTGTACAAGTGTAGTCGACATTCCAAACCCACGGGTGCGGATGGTCACGATTAGGACTTGAAAGATTTAGATATGAAACTCCTTAAAATACTTTATTTTCTCTTCACTCGGCAGCAGGAAGTGTTAAACCGGCCGCACATAGAGAAATGTGACTCATCTCAACTCAACTCAACTGGAAATCAGCTCGATGTGCGATGGTCCCCGACCCAGATTTTTCAGTCTTGACGACGTCCCGACAGAAATTGTGCCAATTCAATATGCCAGGACTAAGTCTCGGCAATGTGCGGCGGTCGCGACTCCGACTTGGCGACTTTTATCATTGGTTGACATGTGTGTCACAATGGAATCAATGTTTACTGGCAATAGATGGCGCTGGTTCCCAGGGGTGAGTTGTGTTGGCAGTCTGCAGCTGTGCGCAAGGTACGCAACAAAGTGCTAATCGTGTACCAGACGACCAGACTCGTAGAGTTGAGTTAAGATCTTTAGTCAAATCAGTCAAGCTAATGTTAACTTACTAAAACCATCAACCACATCAACTGACGTAGTCATGTTCAACATGATTGAAAGTGTTCAGGATTTCTCAACATTAGTTCATATATTCCGTTCTCTCCCTCCATATCATTCGTACATGTCTTTGGATGATCTTGATGTGTGGTTGCTGGTCGTGGTCCAGTGTCTGTTTCATTTGATGTCCCATCTCTACTCTTTTCTTTTGTCTCTCCTGTGTCCACTAAGCCCATCCGGTCCAGGCAGACGTCCTCCAACCCAGAGCCCTGGTTTTGCTAGTGGTTTTTTTTCTTTTCTTGTTTTGTACAATAAACAGAAAGCCTCACACTGAGCCAGTGGATGATCTGTCATTCAAAAGCCACATAATGGATTTCAAACTTCACTTCAAAATCTTATTAATGCAGCAAAAATTCACCAAAGGGCCACAAGTTGACAAGCTGAAAAGAAGTGATTGTGAAAATAATATGCAGCATATTTCTGAAGTCACAGATATTTTTAAGCGGCCTCCAGCAGCCATCAGCAGTCCATTTCAGGTTTAAACCATGGATCCTTCCTTTCAGCAGCATCTTTACTTAAAAATATAATATAATATGGTCCACTGAAGATGTATGAGAAATACTTCTGCACACCAGCAGCAAAGCATTCCTTCATGACTGAGCCAGGTCAATCTTAAAGAGTCCAAGAGTAAAACTGGTGCCAAAGATGAGACACTTTCAAAGTACCACAGTTTACTTTGACATAAAGCAGAACTAAACTGACTTTTGGCTCTAAATGTGTCTTTTCCTGACATGCACTCAGTATATGAGGCTACTATCATCAAAATGAGCCTACCTCACTCATCCTTCACTGCCTGAATCTCTCAAAAAGCCCAGTGACGTCTGAACTCCTCAGCACGGCCAGTGTATTGGAAGCAGCGTGGCATTGCTTCATTGCAATTCTCTTTTCTGTTGGAGCCCAGATGGAGAGGGAGCTCAAATCAAATAGCAACAGCCCCCTGAGTGAGGAGAGGGGCTCTGGCAGTGGTAGATTAGATGAAGCCCTGTCAATAATACAGAGACTGTGCGGACAAGAAGAAGAAAAATGTGAAAAAAAGATATTCTCTGCTAAAACAAGAGTTATCATTTAACAAAACAAGAATCATGCAATTACTATTGAAGCATAAGGAGCAGCACCAACGCAAAAAACCATGACTGCAAAATCAGGAGTCCGGGGTTTGTAAAATAAGATGGTGGACGTGTAGAAAGAAAAAAAAAAAACTAGAGCATGAGAAAATGAAAAAAAAATGGGGTGGGAAGAAAACAGATGCAGCACAACAAGCAAATGTGAAGTAATTCAGTGTAGTATTTACATCAGAGACAGAGAGAAGGAGCTGAAACCTGAGGTCGTTCATTCCACAAATAAAAAAGGACAAGATGACAAAGAAAGGAGATGGAGATGGGGGGTGTTGGCCAGTCCCTGTGCACCTGGGCCCTGGGGTTCTGTGCAGGGGTGTCTGACCACTGTCCGGGGATGGTTGCCTGTTGTCTCTGGTCCTCCTGGTTTCTTGTTCTGTGGCTGCAGGGGGCTCGGTCTTGGTTGCCGCCTTTCGCCTTCATTATCAAGTACATTGTGTGTTGCAAATACAGACATACTGTACATTCACATACATGCACACACACACACCATGATAATCTCTGCTGATGTATCTGTCTGGTTCTTGTTTTTGCATGTGCCGTTGTTTGTTGTTGTGCCTTTCATTTACAGATGCAGATGGTGATTCATTATGCTTTCCACTTTCCTCTCTATCTATCTCTGCATGTTTGTTTCTCTTTCCCTCTGTCTCCCTGTCGGTTTGGCCTCTGTAACTATCACCTCTGGCATTGTACTGCTATGTCATATGTCAAAACAATAAATAAATAAAAATAGCACCAAGTGGCCTGTAGTGGGTCTACAGAGCTCCACTTGGCAAAGCAAATATGTCTGGCACAACAAGGCGTTCAGATCACAGTTCTGCCCACTAAGTTGCCAAACAAGACAGGGTAAAAAAAAATATGTTGGCTTATTTTAAGTCAAGTTACCTCCTCCCTCTTGAGGCTCTTCTGACTTTGTATACGTCTCTATTTGAGCCTCATTTTGAATTACTGTAATGATGTATGGTGCAATATATATTCTCGTCATCTTGAAAATGACAGATTCTACAAAAGAAATTTGTAGGAGCTACATATATCACGGCCCAAGGTAAACGCTCAATCTGATCCTCTTTTTTATGGTCACACTCTTCTGAAGTTTAATGAGTGCAACATGCTTCACAATGCCGGTATTATGTACAATGTAATATTTAGACTCAATGACAGACTGTGAACTTGTTGCTACTAATTTTCCCACTCATGGACAACAGCTGTTAATGGGCAAGAAATGTAAACTGAACTGAAATGATAACTTTTCACTTGTATGTAAGTTTGAGCCCTTGTGTTTTTATTTCCACCTGTTTCTGACTCTCATTAGCATGGAATAATCTTTAGGATTCTTGTAGGTTTTCAGTTAGGATTAGGGAACGATAGGAATCGGTTTGTATAATGTTTGTGTGTTATTTTGATGTCAACGCGCCCGTTTCTGAGATATAGATGGTTTTTGGGGAGTCTCATTTCACAAAAATTGTATATTGCATGAAAACTTGAATTGTATTTGTGCTTTAAATAATTTGTGAATAAACTGAAACTGACAGATAACGTGTTTTTAAAAATGCACACACGTTATACCGGGCCATGGAAAAGCAATGATCCCCTTCCTGATTTCTTTCTTTTTCTTTTTTTCTTTGTTTTTGTATATTTGTCAAGTGTTTAAGATGAAACACATTTAAATAAAGAGATAACCTGAGTACATACAAAATGCACTTTTTAAAGGATAATTTCCTTGAGGAAAAAAAAACAACTTGACCCTGTGAGAAAAGGTTGTACCTTGGAGGTAAAAAAGAACATTCAAGTGTTTGCGATTATGCCAGTGAATCTTTCACATCACTGTGGATGAATTTACTCCCACTCTTCTTTACAGGATGGTCTTAATCCATCCACGTTGGAGGGTTTCCAGCCTGTTTAAGGTCATGTCACAGCATCTCAATCAGGTTTAATTTAGACACTGACTCGTCCAGTCCAAAACCTTCATTTAGTTTGTTTGATCCATTCAGAAGTGGACTTGTTGCTATGGTTCACATCATTGTCCTGATGCAGAACCCAAGTGCTCTTGAGCCTGAAGCCATGACCTGATGTCCCGACATTCTCCTTCAGGATTTCCTGGTTCAGTGCAGAACTCATGGGTCCATAAATTACAGAAAGGCATTCAGGTGCTGAAGCAGAAAGGCAGCTCCAGAGCATCACCACTTCATTTTACTCATTTTGTTGTTCCATGCATTGAGTTTTATTTATTTTACTATTTTGTTCATTATTGTTAGTTTCCTTTATTTGCCTGTTGTTATTATTGTTTATATTCTTTTATTTATTTACTCTACTTTGTCCCTTGTTGTGAGGGTTGTGTCAGGAAGGGCATCCGATGTAAAAAAACCTCTGCCAGATCAAACATGCCAGTCATTAGCATTTCGCTGTGGCGACCCCTGCGACCCCTGAGGGCAGCAGCCGAAAGGAGAAGAAGAAGATCGTTTATTCCTGTTCTTGTTCATTCTTATTCATTTTGTAGACTATTTGCATCAGTTTTGACTTAATTTTTGTTCCTTATGTAGCTATTTTATTTTCATTTTTCTTCTTTTTGTTGATCTAGTGCTTGTTTTGTTCATTTTAATTTATTATAATATGTTACTTCCGACACTGGATAAAGCTGCGGGAGCCACTGGGGCGGGGCTAAAGGGTCACATTTGGCCCTGGAGCTGCAGGTTGCAGACCCAATGCAGATGAACACTTAAGTTCGGCTCGCTCTCAGAGGTTCTGTTTGGTTTTCACTCCATTTAGTCTTGAGGTTTCAGCCTTGAATTGTGAAGTGCCTAGTGATAATCTTGGATTATGACTGGCGCAGCACATATACAGTTGAATTGAACTGAAATTGAAACTGACTCGGACAGGACAGAACACCTTTGCAAATGCGCAGGACTGACAGTTGAGGACATCACGCAATTAGTACGTTTTGTCGCCACTTCCACATACTTTCAATTCAAACAGTTTACAAACAAAGAGGAGGCTTCGCCATGACGAGGCTTCGCCATGAGGGATCCGCTATCTACTCTGAGTGTCGTCTTCCTTGAGGACCTTGAGGACCTTGAGGCCAGAGCCACACAAGCACTGACACAATGAAGAATCAGCTTTTGGAAATGGTACATGGACAAACTGGACCACACAGGAAACATCAAGTTCACCCAAGAAGAAGAGACAAACTGAACATGAAAATCATAATCATAAAAGGCGGAAGCATCAGCATCATATCTGTCGTGGACTTCAGAACAGCCAACAACTCACAAACTGTCAGTCATCAGAACTCTGTGTGTCTCTCTGTGTCTTATTATTTCACAACATTATTAAATGGGACGGTTTAGCCCACGGAGGCTGGGCAATTTGCACCTGTCTTTGACCAGCTGCTGCTTCGAGATGGATCCAAGGCGTGTGGTTTCTCCTTCTGTCGACTGGACTAGAAACTTGGTTTGAAGACCATTTCACTACCTATCCAGGAAGCTTCTTCAGTTCTCTTAGAGATGAAGAATTATTTCCTCATGTCTGTGGTTATTTTGCTCTTTAGTGTAATTCATGAATTGGAAATATCTTATTTAAATGATTCAACAGTACTCCCGTCGGTCATGCACACAATGCGTTATGACGTAGGGTGGGCTGCGAAGGATCCATCGGTTGTATCCGTTGTTGTCCGGCCAATGAAGGCTGAATTTTTGAAGGCGCCATCGAAATGGGACAGCTTTCGTGCTCAGCTATGACGTCAGTGGCTGACGAATGCAGCCCATGTCGGCTGAAGCCCTTGAATGGGTATCGGGATGCCATCCTAAGCAAGCAAGAGGACGGGTACGCCCCCTGCTGTCTGGAAAACCTGGGTAAGGACAGTAACTTCACGTGACCCTTCTGAGGGCGGTTACAGGAAGTGACATGTCAACAAAAAATATGTTTGACCACTCACCACGCATACATAACGGTACTTCGGTAAGCTTTATCAGTGTCTGTTCTACAAAGTTACTAGGAATTTTACAGAAACCAGTATAAAAGCTGGTTATGAATAACCTTCAGAATATTACAGTGTTATGATCCTCGTTTCTGTAGGCGTGGGTTTCAGCTCAGGGGAAAATACATAGGACATATCGGAGGATGCGGGCGTGGTTTGTGAAGCTCACTCTCATTAGCATTGCACACATTTGAACAGGCGTGTGAATGCGAGAAGGGACAGTCTCAGACACAGGAGTGGATGGAAGCGGAGCTTAAAGAACTACGGAATGAAGCATCAAACTTTTAAATAGCACGCTGATACTGTTTGTAAATATTCACCTGAAAAAATTCTGAACTACATTACCCACCAACCCCCAAACGCTGGGTGACTGTGTCGTCGGAAGTATGAGGCGGACCGCCAGAGACGGAGGCCACGGACCGGGCTCATCGGAATCCAGATCCAGCCATGTGAGTTGTGGTGCGCTTTGCTTCCTCAGATAGGACGGGGCAAAACCACATCACCCAGGGCTAGTGTAGCACATAACTCAAGCCCTGAACACACACGTAGGGTTTGATGAGGTTAGTTAGTTAGCTTAGCGGTCAGGCTTAGGGCCTAGGTGTCCGAGAATGGAATCATAATATTCGTAAGCTAACCGGGAGGTGAACTGAAACAACAGTTTGATGAAATTCGAAACTCAAATTTAGAACCTGAAAAGTGGATTGTGCCATGAGAACAGTGACAATGGGTTGTCTTTGTCACATCTCAAAAAGAGATTGTACTTATTGTTTGCATCCAGGTTTATTTCATTTCGTGGAGGAACAGAAGGAGGCCAAAATGATGACGCGAGGGCCACGGTGAAGACGGGGACAGCAGGGGAGGGATTGTGGGAATAATACGGGTCTGTTCCATTCAGTATTTTAACAGATGGCATTCGCTCTTTCACGCATGCACACAAACAAACCCAGCACAACAACACACACGCAAACACACACAGAGACTGGCTGCAAACCTGGGCCACATTCCAGCACAGGACGGACTGTGTCTCTGGGATCGGTTCTTCGAGTGTGTTCTCTCGTCTTAAAGTCAGTTTACAGGGCGTTTGTGACAGTATTTAATAGTTTAGGATTGTGTAGTTTTTCCAAAACTGATTTATGATAGCAAGAAATAAATTCTGGAGTCATGAGGGAAAAATATAAAAAGACAAAGTTCAACCCATTCACACACGGTCCCTCCTGAGCTGTTATGATTATTGCAAACATCACGTCTCGACACAGAGGGTACGAAAACATTTAGACCGTTCTCACTCGGAAACCCCCCAAAGTTAGGAAAATACATTCACACATGCTGTGAAATTTGTCTGCTTCGTGATAATAGAGACTGCTACAGTGTGGTTCGCTTAAGGCGCAAAAAGCACTGGATTGCGCTTTTAAAAGCGGTCACAAACTGTGCTGTTCTGCCAAAACCACCACAGCCCCCTGCTGTGAAGATTTCTGCTTCTAAATTACATCACCATCAATGTCCAACATTTAAAGACTTCTCTTAAGACGGAAAATACTACAAAGAGCCGAGATAGACCCCTGGTAGTCTGCCAAACTACCCCCATATCCTGCAGGCAGAGCAACATCCGTGATCAGCAGCATCCCCAGTACAGATACAAATTCATAAATAGATAAAAATAGAACATAGAGGGTTGTACAGGAGTACATGTACCGGCAACTTTCAGATTTAACGCTTTGATCTGTTCAAATCAATGGAAGTAAAGCTGCGGTGTGGTGAACAGTACAGCGCTGCATCCTAGTCTGGTCGATCTGTTCCACTGACCCCCTGAAGGGTCTTCTTTAGTCGACATCATTTAGTAGGTCTTTGAATAGTCTGCGACCGCTGCACCGCCACGTCACCCACCGAAGGCCCAAACATTATTCACTAAGAAGTTACTGGAAACGTCAAAAAATGTTAAAGTCAGTGTTTCCATAATTCCTGGACGCACCCCTTCTTCTGTCTCACCATGTTTACTGGCAGTCAGTAGTTTCTGCGTAATCCTGCAAACAGATGCCGGTGAAAACAGAACCTCCTTGGTAGATGTGATTAGAACTGAAGTCGATGCTTTGTGGCTCAGAGTGTGATGTTATTTATTCTTCAGTGATCACGTGACCGTCCGAGGCTGTCGTTTCCTTCTGACACTTGAATCCTCTCCCGCTGAGTTCACACTAAAGAAGGTCGGCAGAATCAGCCGATTACTGGCACCTCAAATCTCACCGGAATGCCAACTTTAAACTAAATACAAAAAAAAAGAGAAAATGTCACTTTATGTGAGTTTCCATCACAGTCTGTTTATATAACTGGACAAAGCGACCATGACGTCACCCGTTGTCATTTCCTGGACGGCATCTTGGAGCCAAAAACAGGATGTAACCATATTTCGATGAACAGCAGAGGGACTTACGAGGGGACTCATGGGAAGCTAATACTAGCCGTTAGCTTACTGATGCAGTAAAATTTCACCACACAGTGTCAAACAAAGTCACATGACATGTTCATGTAAACACTTACCCACAGCTGCAGTCGAGTGTATGTCATGTATAACTATGAACATATTAAATAAATAGAACATAT
>JAQQAE010009812.1:0-14406 GCA_029823295.1 Pseudamia nigra
TTTTGTTTCTGTTCAATCTTTATACCAGATTTACTTGCTTTGAGTTAAATTACTTTATTTAATCATTTGGGGACCCCGGGCGATGGCTTAGCCTAGCCTGCTAATCGCTAGCCCTTGGTTACACTCGTAATGGTCGGGGAAGGTGCTGAACCCTATCCCAGCTGACTTAGGGCGAAGGCAGGGTACACTCTGGACGAGTCGCCAGTTCATCGCACATTAAGGATTATATCAAAATTTATTTTAATAATAAGTCAAACTCAAAATTATATTTAGAACAGTATAACACCTTTCACTTAAATTACTGTGTTTTAAACCTCAAGAGTTAAAGTAAAAATCTGTCAGGAACTATAGTCTTAAAAATAAGATGAGTCGATGTTACCATTCTTCATCTGGATTTTGAGGAGCAGGTATTGGTGGCAAGCTGTCCCTTTCTTCATCCTCTCTCTCCTCCTCCCTCTGTTTAAGTGTTTCTCTCTTTTGGTCAATAATCTTCTGAGTGAAATCAACCAGAAACAGCCCCTCTGTCTCTTCATCTGGTACATTAGAGGACAATAAATATAATGTGAATACATTTTGTCATGCGTGACACCAGGTACCAAGAAAATCACTGAAACTGCACTAACCTGGGAAATCTCCTTTGATCATCTGCTCATACAGTTTGGACTTTTCCTCCAACTTTCGCCTAGTCAGAAGAAATGAAGGTCAGAAGGTCCAGTCATTGCCTTTTCTGTTTGTTTGTTTGTTTGTTTTTAACGAAAAATGCGTTTAACTTACCTTGATGTGTCAAGGCTTTTCTGCTCCTCTGACAGCTGCTCAGCATCTTTCTCCGCTCTTGCTGAAACGCCTACATTTTGTTTGCCCCACACAGAAGGTTTCTACAAAGGAGCAAAAAGATACATACTAGTCAGCACCTCCATCTATGATGATTCAAGTAGGTCAAATGATTTCCAAAAGCACAGTAAAACCCACTGCACCTTGGCTTTGGCTTTCGATTTGAACGCAGCACCAGCGTTTTCTTGGCCAAGTTTTTCTTGTTTGAACTGTTCCTGTTTCCTGTAAAGTTCAGCTTTAAGGTCCACTAACTGCAGGAGACACGGAGATGTTGAAAACATTTATAAACATTCAATTACATATTACAAACTTTAGCTAGTAACACAGCTTTGATAGCATGTCGCTAACCGCTTTAATCGTTTAATCCCATGTCAGACAGCAAAACAAAGGTATGAGACAATTTTCAGATGCCTTTTTATGTAACTCACCGAGGAAGCAGTCACGTCAAATGGCTTCTTTTTATCCATGGTTGTTATTTTGTTTCAGAACATGATCTTCGGACTAGTGATGACAACGCTAAGTAGCAATGTTTTCTTCTTCATCATTATAGGTGTTTCTGTGGTTTTTGCTTTACCGCCATCCAGTGGCGACATCAGAGTATCACATCCAATCTACCTAGACATAATCGTCAATTATGATTGCTGTACTGATACAGTACTGATAAAATTGAAGCATCATTCAAATGTGCATTTGCCCCCCCACTCATAATACACTTTAATTTACTAATATGTAGCTTTTTTGTTTCTAAAACTCCGTAATTGTTGGGTTAATTTAATTTTCTTTACTATTTTGTTCATTTATGTTGATTTCTCAAAGATTTTGTTAATTTTGAATCAGTGCTTATTTTGTTCATTTTAATGTACAGTACAGGCCAAATGTTTGGACACACATTCTCATTCAATGTGTTTCCTTTATTTTGACTATTTACATTGTAGATTCTCACTGAAGGCATTAAAACTATGTATGAACACATACGGATTTATGTACTTAACAAAAAAGTGTGAAAGAACTGAAAACATGTCTTACTGTACTTGTAAATACATTCAAAGTTCTTGATGTTGTAATGCTGGACAAGACAGGCCTGTGATTTCAAGGTTCCTGGCGACTACCTTGTAAATTGTATGAGAATGTCATGAGTGTGTGAAGCTGTAATCAAAGCTAAATGTACACTTGGTCAATCTAAAACATAAAATGTTTTGGGTTGTTTAATGCTATTCTGTTTACTACATAATTCTATGTGTTATTTTGAAAAACACTGGAACAGAAGGTGAGTTCAGTTCTGGTGGTGTATATCTTTTTGCAGTTTTTAGCCACCCACTCTAATCAAGTTCTTGACTTTTGGGTCCCAGAGCCACGGGGGCAATGGTTAAGAACCACTGACCTGTATTTCCTTGTGTACTACCAAATGAATGAAACTACTGTTCCTGGACTGTAGCTTTTCCATTCCTCCCTCTCTCTCTCTCTCTCTTCAGATCCAGACAGATATTGTATCTCAAAAATTAGTTCCTTTCAGCTTGAATTTACAGAGGGAAAAATTTGATCCATCATGTAACTAGGCCAGGTTATCTTTCCTTGACCTGATCTTTACTTCATGCAAGAAATATTAAATATTACTAAAGCTTTCATTTCTATTCTGCATTGAAACATGCTGTGAATTAATGAAGTTCTGTAGTTCAATACGATTCTCATTTCATCAAGTGTTTTTTTTTTTTATGTATTTGTAATGTTCCCATCCTGCACGTAAATACTTCTTCTAGACTCATATCAAAGAGTAACACAAGACTAATCGGAGTGTGAGCCTGTGGTATAATGTGCTGTCCTTTCATATATGTATTTTACACTCCAACTTCTACAGACATAAATGACCTCTTTTGTACTACAACCAGCATGTTTACTTCTTCTCATACTCTTACATGGACATTCATCAACGTGCACTTTACATATCATGTAAAAGTAAAGAGAATGTCACCTCTGAAATTAAACCACATGGATTTAAATTTATGTTAGCTGTGCAGTACATTGCAGTCACTTCAGCACATATTTTCATCAAAACAGAGACAATTTAATAAGGATGCATGAGTGCAGAACAGTGGAGCCCTGTTTTAGTTTACAAGCACAACTCCAAAAAAGTTCAGCCAAGTGTTAGAATGCAAATTAAATAACATTGCAGTGCTATCAACATTCACTGCGACATTTATGTTACTATATGAACACGAGATATTTCATGTTTTGTCTGGTCAGCTTCTCTTTATTTGAAAATGCACAGCCGTTCCTCAATTTTAAATCTACAACATATTTCAAAAAAGATCAGCCACAGGCTCATAAGGCTGAAAATGAGGTAACATCATTTAAAAACAATTTTAATTTGAAAAAGATGATGTGAAAAGGTGATAAAAGGATGATTTGGTGCAAAAGGAGCAGTTTGGTCCTTTCTAGAGGAAAACTTTTTTTATTTAGTACATGAGAAACAGCGTTGACTGCCCTCTGCCCACTTTGGATAGTAGGACATATCTGGATCCTACTACGTACCTCAACAAAACTAGGACCATCACAGGAGACCCCAACATCCACCCATCACCTGTTCAACTTATCACCCTCTGGATGACACTTCAGGTCAATCTAGTGTCAAATCACCAGACTAACCAACAGCTGGGCCTTACGGACTACAAATAACTGACCTCCCCGTACCACATTAACTCACCCACACATACACTCCATTTGTGCACTTTAATGGTCGTAGCTTAGTCAGTCTATTTAAAATTGTTTTTCTATATGTGTTGTATTTGGCTTGCATGTCTACAATGTTGCAGGGAGCACCCACGATTTCATTATACCCTACTGTGCAATAACAATAAATTCTATTCTATTCTATGTTTAAAATGATGTTCCACAAAAAAATATTTCACACATTTTACCTTTTGTCTGATGGACTAACCCTCTTTTTGGTGATCATTTTGTACCAAATCATGTTTAAGATCACCTTTTCAAATCAGCTCTTTCAAATCAGATTGTTTTTGAATGATTTAAGTCATTTCAGCCCTAAAACTACCCCCAGCTGATATTCCTTGGAAACTGTTACAGCCCCAAAATTAACAAATGGATGTATATTTTTAATTTAAAAATGACCAGACAAAACACGAAATATGTTTTTTTCATTCTGTCCACAAAGAACTACAAATCAAATTAAGGTTTAATGTTTCTTTTATTATTTCCATTTTCTCCTCTGGCTGAGCTTTTTTCGAATCAATGTTAAAAAGTAAGCAAACTCAGCGTTCCCACTCTTTTCTTATAATTATTTTCCAAGGCATTTTTAGCTGTTACAGTATGGCAGACAGGTTATTACATCATACACTAATACATCCTCCTGATGCACCATGGTCACACTCCCAGACCAACACTAGCAATACTCTGCAACTGAAAGTCACTAGTTTTGTTTCTAGGTGCTTCTTTGGAAAAAAAAGTACAGAATCTGAAAAGTCGCTAAAAATGATGAAAATAATCAAGTAAGTTAACAAAAATTAACAAAATAACACTAGAAAAATATAAACATAAAATATTCACAAAACAAGTTGCAAAATGAGAATAAAGATCAAAACAAACAAGTTAACAAAAGTCACCAAAAATAAACAGTACAGTAATAGTAAAAAAAGGAGGAAAAAGATCAAAATAATCGAGTAAGTTAAAAAAAATGAACAAAACAATACCAAAATTTAACAAAAAATATCAACTAAATAAGCAAGAATAATTTTCCAGGACAACTTAAGCTTTTCCAGGCCATTTGACTTTTTTCATTTTCCACGTTTCCAGGATAGGTGGGAACCCTGAGACTTATTGCCTTGTTTAAATAACAAAAGCAAAAACAAACAAAAGATATTGACTATTCAACATTTGAATAAAAGTGATATAAAGGCAATGTTTTCTCTTGTTAAACAGCAGCATCAGTCATGTACATGGTGTCAACCTATTCGTTTTTTAATGTCCACTAAATCAGTCTCTTATATCATGAACACTATCATCTCCATTGTCTCAGGATCACAACAGAGCAATGCCAACTCTGCTATCACAATGAACATTTGAACAAGCCAATGCTGCCGAGATACAACTGCACAAGTACCTGCCGACTTGAGCATTTTAAACCTCTGATGAAACATATATAATGGTATGACTAAAGGTTCAGACTGAAGGAGGTCAGTGTCACATCAGCAGACAGATTTCACACACTTTACTCAGGACGTCTTCCACCATGGTTATGAAAGGGAACACTTTGCTGCTGCTGGTTTTGTTTTGCTCTCTGGCTTTGTGGTGCAAGTCGACCAGTGCAGGCTCCAGCTTCCTCAGCCCCTCTCAGAAACCCCAGGTATGTGCTCTCACCACAAACTGAACTTGAACACAGCTGCAGTTGTTTTTCATCTGTTCATTATTGTTTCAATAAACTGAAGCCTCTTCAGTTTGATGTTTAAAACCGTGTCGTTATACACTCCTTACAGATAAATACAGTCCTCATAAATCTGGATTTAAAATCCAGGCATTCAAACCCAGAAGCACTGATGCTTCCATGGTGTCACCAGGCAAACCAGAATGCTTCTTTTTCTACATTAAGGATGGATGCATAAGCCCCTTGAAAACATACCAAACTTGTAACATAATACACACTGAAACCGGAGGGAACACCCCCTCTGCATGAGTATGCAGACATAGCGTAGAGTATAAATGGGCCTTACATTACAGGTCTGTTGGTGAGTACCGCGCTCTCGGGAACTATTTTACTCGCAACCCGAGTTTTTGTGGGTACCCAATTTTGCCCAATGTCTTCCTCGTAACCCAAAAAATTTGTATGCCAAAGCACGCGTAACCCGGGATTCCACTGTAATGTGTTTAAAATATTCATAAGTGTAGGTGAGTTGTGTCACTGGCGCAACTTAACATAGGCCCCTTGACACAAATCACCCCATACCTGACCATTTAGGAAAAAATGTATCATTCAGCAGTTTTGAGCTAACATCGTGCTATCCATATAGACTCATAGTGTAGCTTACCAAACTAAAACTTGTGTGAAATGTTTTCAAACTTAAGTATAACTGTTCAGACATAACAATCAAAAAACCTTGATCATAGAAATTTTCTTTGAAAGGAAAAATTCAGTTTTTTTTTTAACTTAAATGTACTTTCCTCTCATAAAATGGCTGACTCTTCAAAAATGTGTGGTCACGTGACCAATTTCTTCTATGGTTCCCCAGAAACAGGGGGTGGCACAACTTCCCCACTGGCACAAATCACCCTACTCTCCCCAGCTGTGACATAAACCTTACATTTGATGGTGGTCTAATAAATTTAAGCACAGCCTCAACTTAATGACCTGTGGAAAATAAAACTTAAAAGTGAATTGCCATGAGGACTGTTCGATTTCCTTTGAAATCTTGCAGTGCATTTGAAGCTTAGTTAACACTCAGGCATGACATTCGTTGGTTCTTATCGATTACAGAGTAAAGTGAAGTCTACCAGACTCGGACGGCGAATGATGGAAGAGCCCATTCAACACACTGAGGACAATCACATCACAGTGGGTGGAAATCGTGACTGCAGCCCTGCATCGGAAGAAACAACTACTGTACATAAGATATAACATGTTTTCTCTTGTGAGCAGATAAGTGCCCCTTTTGAAATTGGAGTCACTATGACAGACAAGGACTTCGGGGAGTATGCTGTGATGCTGCAGGAAGTAATTCAGCGTCTTCTGGGAAAAGCAGAAATGGAAGGTTCATAAATGAAAATGTTCTACAAGTGCATTTCCGAGCAAACTGATCTGCTGTGTAAAATGATCCAATTGAGACGTGACAAAGCCTATGTTTCACTCAAATTAGCAAAAATATATCAAAAATTATAAAATGATATGTCCATTTTATATTTGATTAATGGTGCAACAGGTGTCTAACCTATATAAAATGTATAAAAAGAACATCCTAGAGGGTCTTTTTGAAATACAGATGGTAAAGGGTTCACCACAGTGAAAGGCTGTGCTAACAAATTTAACAATTTAAGACCAATATTTTTCACCAAGAATAAGATTGTAAAAAATGTTGGCATTTTATATTAAATTGTTTAAAATGTCATTAAAAGATTCAGTAAATGTAAAGAAATCTCACAAGGGATAAGGCTGAAAACCAATACCGAATGAAGACACTCATAACAACTATAAACCAGATTCAGAAACATCACCACCTTCTTTGGGCCTGAGCTCATTTAAGATGGACTGAGGTGAAGTGGAAGACAGTTCAAAGTCTGAAATTCTACATGATGAAATGTAGAATATGACAAAGGAGACCCCAAACTGTTGAGCTGTTGGAATCCTAACTCAAACCAGAATGGGAAAATATTCCAGTTTTAAAATGACTGCAATTGGTTTCCACTTACAGACTGAAAAAGAAATAATGTGAAGTGGTGGTAAACAGGACCTCGACACATTTTTAAAAAAAATGTGTCAGTGACATCAAATTCAAAATAAGCATGTAATTAAAAATCACATTGGTCAGTTTCAACATATAATATTTTGTTTTTGTGCTATTTTCAATTAAATATGAGCTTTTATTGTTTAGCAAATCTCTTTTTTGGCTTAGATTTTACACAGTAGGTCAACTGTTTTGGAAACAGGGTTGTATTTCCTTCATTCAAACTATATTAAAACACAATGGAATTTGTTCTTCTTTAACAAAGGTTTTATTTTGTTTCAGAAAAACCACCTCGACCTTGAAGATCATTCACAAATACTTAAGATTTGCTTTCTGCTCTTGCTACACTTGTGGTGATGATTAAAATGTCAGCAACATACTGGTGTCACTTTGTCGCTTTTTTTTAATCCTTTAACTCAGACTCTTAAACTTTGGTTTTCTTGAACTGTGGCCATAAAGGTTACAGCTTACAGACAGCTCACTGACATCATGAACTTCAGCGAAAACTTTTTGTCAAACTGATGGTTGAGTTCATTTTATTGGATTGATAATTCTTCTATCAATTATTAACTTTCTTGATAATTTTGTTCATTTTTTTAATTTTTAGATTTCTTGAATTATTTTGTTCATTTCCTTCATAAAAAACAGTTCAGCATCACAGTTCTGATGACGACTGGACTCGAATACCACCCTCTCAAATTTAATATCCAATTGTCTTAGAATTAATTCTTTATTACACAATAATATACACACAGAAACAAGTCACATGCATACCTTCTAGGCCACCCTGAATCCAGTATGAACTAGATTCATGACAATCTAAGACACATACTCTACACAGAGTGTCCTATCTACTGAATTCACACTAATGGGAAGGAAACAATCTTGTTTATGAAACGAAGGCCTCAGATGCAGCTGCTTGGTGACGTGATCGGGTCCAACTGATGAACAGTGGCACAAAGCTACAGAATGTCACAAATAAAAGGGTGGGAGGTGACAGTACTAAAGAACACATAGGTGGTGTTTTGTAAGTAACAAAAATGAACAAAATGATCCACAGATTGCCTTTTTCCAGTGTTTCCATCAAAACTAAACTAGTTCACACTTTTCTATCAGCTGGACCCAAAACAGTAGGTTATTCAAATGAACCAACTTGGGCATGCTGTTTATACAAGTTAAAAGAAATAGATGGAAGTTGTGTAAAAGTCTATGAAAGTGAAGAAATGTATTATGTGCAATAAGTGCTTCTATTTTCTAGTTTCAAGAGAAGCTATAAAGAAGCACAATAAAGGGGAGTCTTACTTAAATGTACTGTAGGAGCCTAAATGCATTTTTTGATAATGTTTCTCATATCCAATAATATAAAAAAATAGAAAATAATTTTTTTAAATTAGATGTCATGATTCATTAATTAGAACAGTACTATATGTGCAATTAGATGGTTTTTTTCTATGTGATCATAATTCTGCTCACTTCTGAGCTCTGTTCTGATGACTGTGCTTTTTTCTCTGCCTAACGTGTCACCCTCACCCCTCCCCCATCTTTTCCATCCACTGTATGACACACCTGTCAGCCGCCGCCTCATTAGGGAGCGCTTAACATGAGTGCACCTTGATGTCAAGTAAAATTCTTTGTACGTGTAAAAGCATGCTTGGCAATAAAGTTCATTCTGATTCTGAACAGTAATTGTGGTTATGATTTTTGGGCCCTTTAAAAGGGGTAAATTATTTAATAGAAATATTTTTATTTCTTTTTGGTAATTGCTGTGTGATTTTGATGTTATTTGATAGTTTAAATGGTACTTCTATATAAGGCGGAACTTGAACATGTACTAGGGTCTGGAAGTTATGTGAGAATGGAGCTATACAGTTTTTTGACCACTTCTTTTTTCATCTCACTGATTTTAATTATTTGAGACATATTTCTGTAAAAAAAAAAAAGTATCACTGCCACGACATTTGTAAATAGAATGGTGTTAAAGAGCCACTTAAGGCTTCATTCATTCAGTAGGATTTACGCGTACGTACTGTGACATAATGAATAAACTAAAATTAACATCAACTAATAGTGACACTACAAAAATTGTCAACTAGCCAAGTTGGATGTTTTAATAAGATACAATATAATAGTTCACTGTTGATTGTCCATTCACCAATGGCATGTGCTTGATTTGAACAGTTCCACTCAAAACCTGTGGAAACACAGGTTGATTGACTAGATGGGATTGAGGGTCTAGGAAATCTGAACAGCAGTGGTTCATTTGGTGAAAACAGCCAAACTAACCAAAAAATGAACTTGACATTTCCCTACAGATAAGGTCAAAGTAAAACAGTCAAGTAAGAAAGACCAGCTGGTGCCATTGCAGCTTTAAATCTCAGAAATGTGAATCAAACATCTGCTAACTGAGACGTAACAAAATTAAGTGCAAATTTAATTACTTTTCTGGGCTAATTTTCGTGAAATTATTTTTAAGACATTTTGAGACCCGATATACACCCGGTTTGAGGGGAATCATAGAAATTGATATTAATGGCAATAAAATAATACTCCTGTCCTCTGATAGCTGAACAGCTGGTGGGATTTTGGCTCTCTCCCTTGAAAAACAGCTCCCACAACACAGATGCTCTCTTCCTCTTCAAATCTGAGAAACCAGATCAAATACAGGCACCGTGTGCTTCACTGAGTCACATTGTTTTGAAGCCTGGTTCTCTTCTGTGCTACAACTTCAGGTCCTTAATAATTAAAGATGCATCACCACCATGAACAGAGTGTGTGCGCCAACCTATATTTGAGGATGGACCCAAATCTGCTGGAAACGCGGCTTACATTAAAAATCTTGGAAAAGCGATGCATCTGTTATAAAGCAAGACATACAAGAGGCACGCCTGCATGTCTATCTTGAATCTAATCTCATCACTGTCTCTCCACCAGAAACCATTACAGGAGGCTACACATCAGTCTCAAAATAAAAAGCACTCAAACAAAATGTGTAATGAGCAATGTACTATCAAAGCAGGCTAATGGAACAGTCACATACAGCCCCTTCCTCTCGTCACACCCATGTCTGCTTCATAAAAGAAAAACACCATGTACTGTGCTTTACAAGGACATTTCAGTTCTTTTCCCTTAGTAAAGAAGAGCTGCAGAATCAAAAGGTAAGGTTAAAGGGTTTTAATCGTAAGTGTGTCAAACCAAACGACACATTATAGTGGCCACATAGACAAACATGCAGTCAAATTAGAACAGGAGTGCAACATTGAAATTATGGCACAGCAGGAAAAAAACACTAACTTCAAACCAATGATGCTTAAGAAATAATCTCAACAATGAACAATCTGATTTAGTCAGACATAAAACTTATAACATCTCTATCAGGCAAGCGACACATCCAGGGTTTTTTTTTTTTATTTCAAATATTAATATGAAAATGCAGAAGGCACTTCTTTTTTCTCCTTCTAATCTAATCTAATCTAATCTATTCTATTTGTATAGCGCCAATCATAATCACTAATTATCTCTAGGCGCTTCACAATTTGAGGCTGTACCTCATGACTATACAGATGACTATTCACAACTATGGCATACAATTAACCTAGTACATGTTTTTAGTTGTGGGAGGAAGCCGGAGTACCACGCAGACACGGGGAGAACATGCAAACTCCACACAGAAGGGCCCCACCACCTGGTATTGGGATCGAACCCAGGACCTTCTAGCTGTGAGGCACGAGTGCTACCCACTGCACCACTGTGTCGCCCTCTACACTTACATTAAACGTGAGAATTAATGCATTTAATACACAAAGTTTTGTGTATGGTACAAACCATCTTGACAATATTGATTGTGCCTTTTCTTTATTACTGACGTTTCCTCTTATCTCTGATGATCATATACCATAGAGCTGGACAGTATTGTTTCGGATGGTGTTGAGGATGGTGGACATGTCCTGTCCCTTCAGCAGACTGACTTCCTGCAGAGTGTGGATGCCCATCCCAGGATGAGAAAACTGGCACACATCTTTACTCACCTGATTAAATGAGAGAATTCTTATCAAAAAGGTCATTCGTAGTACTAGAGGTTCCCATTATACCAGTCTGTTCAATCACCAATTCTGAATGTGCCTTTTCCTTCAACTGGCTGTTTTTCTCAATACAGACCTTACACATTTAAGTCCTTTAGAACAGCCTAAATCCCATTAAATGTCTGAAAGACATGCAGTCTGTGTATGTTGGCACATCCGTCTTAAACGGGAAGTACATAACATTTTCCTAAAAAGCAATATACCGACTGTATACTAATCTCTCACGTTCATCACTAGTTTGCACCCTCTTCCATTTTGCATTAATGGTATAGCAGCTCAGACCCTACCCTCTGCCTGCATTTTCCTCTCATTTCCTGTGAACAGGTCTCAAAGATCAGTGTTCACATTTTCTTCCAATTACAGCATAACACATCTACCAGTGCAGATGAATATAATATAGCAATATAATAATAATCACCTCTAATAAGAAAAAAAAAAAATGGCACAGACTATGCCAGGCAGGTTATTAGAGAAAGAGCTGATGGTAGCGGTTCCTTTTCACAGGTAGCCTGCAGCCCACAAACACTGGCAAATACACTATACAGGGTGATGCTCTAAAGCTGGCCTTTGGTACTTTGTAAAACCACATCCCTGGTGACACCATCAGCTGATTTGAGACAAGATTATACCTGACATTTCACACTGCTATAACCTTTACCTGTCTGAAGATTCTCAGTCATCCAGCTCACGATATCCAATGTTTTCAAGGCGTGTGATTTTCCTTCTGTCGACTAGACAGTCCAGTCGACAGAAGGAAAACCACACGCCTTGGGTAACTTTTACCTGCATTCTGAAATGGTTTCATTTTGCTTCAAATCTTTTATCTGACCTTTTATGAAGAATCTAAATTCTAAATTGATGATCAGTTGGTTTTAACATATTTGCAAAGTAGACATATTTGTGCCAATGAACATAATTTGGTGTTTTTGACCATTCAAGCCAATGGGAGAAATAAAAATGGAGTTCAGATCATTTTGAGAAGCAAAACAGAAAACCATGCTACATTTAAACATATTTTCACCTTAGGAAGAAAAAGTCCACGAAAGAGGGAATCTAGAAAACCTAGTGTTTTAAATATACCCGTCTTGGAAGAAAATATGGAGCATCAGTTTCCAATACAATGCGGTTGAGAGGGATTTTACGGACAGCATTCCGGGCATCTGTGGCACTGGAGTAAGTGATGAGGGCTGTGAAGCCCACATACAGGTTAGGGAACTCCGTCAGGAAGGGCTCGATCACTGGGTAACTGTTTGTGAAGCAGTGCCTGCAGAACAGAGATTCAATCAAGAAGGAAATGTGAGTCACTGTGCAGTAATCAAGTTTAAATTGCAGCTTTAAGAAGTTCTGCTTCATCAGGCTTTTTGTTCTGTGTTCTGTGAATACAGAACAATAATAATTTTACGATAACAGACACAGCTAAGCCCAATATTATTAATATCCCTACCACTTTCACAATATTATGAATTGTTTTTGAGAGCAAAGACCTAGAGGCAAAAGAACAGCGGGCTAAAATTCATGGAGACACAGAACATTGTAATTATGTACAGGAATCATTTGGAGATTGTGACTGCACACAAAGACTTTGCAACTTATTTTGAAGCCAGAGCATGAATAATTCTGGACATGCCATTTTTCATAAATCTTCAAAAAAATATCTAAAAAGATTGCATTCCTTGAAATGTCTTTTCCTATACTTTTTTACAACCTTCACAGTATGGTAAAACTGGTTGGGTTATGAATCATTTTTGGCTCAACTTTACGTTGGTGGCTTTCTACTGAAACTTTAACATTTTCAGATTTCTCACAGGATGCAAAAAAAGGGGAAAACTTCTATGATTCTGATGGGACCGCAGCTCTCATGATTCTCTTGCATTTGGCCCTCTAAGATAATCATTGAATTAAGACTCACTTGGTGCTTCTTTTCACTGTATTGAGCTAAAATGTGTACTGAACATCTAAGAAACTGTAGCAATATCAACAATGCAAAATCATATCTATAGCAGTTTAAATTCAGATGACTGGATTTTACACTTGAGCATGCTAAATAAACTGACACACCGGTGAATTTTGTGTTCCCTCGGGACACACTTCTTCATAATAACCAGCAGGTCATCATCTGCGTCCCGACAGTGGATCACCAGAGGCTTCTGCATGGCCACAGCCAGACGCAGCTGACGCTCAAAGACCTTCAGAGGCACAAAAGCAAAACATTCTAGAATAGAGTATACCATGGGGAAATTTGCAGTGAACTCAAGGTGCTGGCATAAAAGCTGCCCCACATCAATACAAAATCAATCAATCAATCTTTATTTGTATAGCGCCAATCATAATCGCCGATTATCTCTAGGCGCTTCACAATTCAAGGCCGAAATCTCAATCAATCAAACTTTATCAATCAAATTTCCTCCTGCCAGATCTGCTGCGCTAGACAATGCGCGCCACCACGTACACCAAAATAGTTGACACACAGTGCAATATAAAACAACACATTAACTAACATATGCTCATTGCCCATATTGCACATGACCCTGGAAATAAATAAATAAATAGTCCTGTATACAGTCACACAGACTCAAGAGTCATCTCAATATGGTCACTACATGAGTAAAATAATACAAGTGTTCAAATAAAAATGAATGGATGGATGGAAGTATTTTCAGAGACATGTGACTGCTATTCTTAGTTTCCATTGACTGTTCTAAAGCAGAAGGCCATGCTCCTTTGGAGGGACAGGTTTAAGACATGAATCTTCAAATTTTGGTGTTTTCTTTTTTCCTGAAAGAGGTCAGCAATATGTCCCAAATCATCAATCAGGATAAGTCAGTGTGTATCGCAACTAGAAACCACTCAGAGTGCAGACCTCTGCCAAGGCAGCTCAGATTCTCGTCATAGTGAAAACCTATCATTTGAACATCTACTCATTTCTCCCCTAAAAATGTTGCACCAAACAGTGATATTCTAAAATGTATCGGACACTTACACTCAACAAAAATATAAACGCAACACTTTTGTTTTTGATCCCATTTTTCATGAGATGGACTCAAAGATCT
>JAQQAE010009813.1:0-14406 GCA_029823295.1 Pseudamia nigra
TTTGATTTACCGTCACGAATCAGACATTCTTTTAAGTGTTTACCATGTGGCGGCTGCATACTGTAGCTTCTGTTGTCATGATGCAACTGCGCCTTATAATCCGGTGTGCCTTATAGTTCGGAAAATATGGTAGTTTCAAGGCTTGACCAACCTCCGTTGGTGCAGAACAGCTTTAAGTTTTTAACTCATGTCTTGTTCCCTGAAAAAGGCTCTTTTGTATAATCCTGAAATGTTTCATCTTTTTTAGTTTTGGGAAACCGTAGCTTTTTTATCTCTGGCAGCTGAGCACTTACCTTTGTACCATTTCAAGCTATTTATTGAACTTCAATTGCTTGAATTTCAACAAAATAATGGAAAAACAGGGATGTTCTAAAACTTTTGATGGGCAGTGCATGTCTGCAGGATCAGAGGGACAAAAACAGAGTCAGCATGGCTTTCAGGGACAAAATAATCCACTGGATATTTTCCATCATGAGTAAGTTTTGATGCTCCCAGCATGATGATCTGTTGGAGCTTATTAATCAGCTATCATTATTATCACAGTGTGCACTTTTGCACACACTCTAAAACAATGATGGAGGCATAATCCGTGTGAATGTTCCAAGTGGGTGTTTATTGAGCATTTCTCAACTTTCCCAATCTTTTGTTGCCCCATCCCAGCTCTTCTGGAAAGTGTTACAGACATCAAATTCAAAATGAGTGAATATTGTGAAAAAGCAATAACTGAATATTTGTTGAAATGGATTTACAAGAATGGTATTCTATTTTTATTTCTGCGTTAGACAACATCCCAACTTCACTGGAATTAGGGTTTGTAAAATGAATATATTTCTCTCTGCAATTAAATTAAAAACACTCTGATTAATTGGAGTGGGGCTGAACCAAAAGAGGAAACCCACTAATAAACTGCACTGCTCTCCAGTGTAAAGCTGCTAAATACCTGAATTAAAAGCAATGTATCATATGATTTTAGATATTTGTGCTCGTTTAAAGGGGGTAATTTCATAGCACATTCCCTTTTTGCGTTTCTTTAGAGTGTTTCCTGATGTCACGTTGACATTTGTCCTGGGATGAAAAGATAAGCTCTATACATTTGTATTCACATTGTGGATGGTGTGTCTGCAGGGTCTGTCTTTATGTGGCCAGTGTGCCAGTAGCGTTGGAGGACGACCAGAAGCAGGGAAATGAGGGACTGAGGCCACAACCAAGGTATCAACATGTGTCATCTGGATAGAAATGTCAATTTAAGTGTGCCGCATTCAGTGTGTTGTGCCTTGAGCTGTGCTCCCTGCATTAATTTCCTGTTGTTTGAGTTCAAAGTGTTTGTCACCCAGTGCCAGTCACATTGTTGCTTTCTCTCTCACTGCTCAGGGACTTCAGTGCTGTTGCAGAAAATGTTTTCCCTTAATAGTACACTGGGTCACTTGGTCGATAGTGGTAGAGGTCTACTGGGGTCGGGCAGCTGACAAGGGTGCCCGCTGTTGCCACTGCATGATAAAATGCTCAGAGGATTTACGGCTAGACTCAGAATGTTCCTGCAGGAGGGAGAACTCTAGATGGATGAGCGAGAGAGGAAGTAAAAGGTGATGTTGCAGTGGAAAGTGGGTGGAGGGTGAAAGCAGTCTCACCTGAGTTTCTTGTCTGCAGAATTTCTTTCTCTTTCGTGATCAGTATGTGAAAGTGTGGAGATAGTGGACAAACCCTGCAGCTGGATAACATAAAGGTCCACTTGATTAAAACAACAATATAGATTAAGCAGACCCTCTGTACATATTTGTTCCAAAGCATTAATCAACAGTGGAAAGACTATTCTGAATAATAAGCAAGATGATTATGCACCACCGAACACTGCTCTTGTTCTTGATTCATGGCATGAACTGGTTTACAAGCCACTTGTTGGTTGAAAGTGATATAACAACACTATTTGTCAAGTACAATAGTAAATCAGTGAGCAATCAGTGTGTTTTATTTACATGATATGTTGTACCTTCCATGAAAACATGATTTGATTAATGGCTTGATTTAGAAAAATCAGGCACAGAGCATAGGAAAAGCACAGTGGCATGTGGTTTACCTTGTGCTAAATTTGAACATAATCAACAATATATTTAAATTGCTGTGCCATTACCATTCAGTAAATGAGTTGTGTTAAATTTGCCAAGAGTAATTTTAAATTCATTGTCTTGCCAGAAGGGTCTAACAGCAGTGATTTGGAAAACAAGACATACAGTACCACAACTAGAATAGCTAGAAGTTTTTAACGAATTTTGAATGTGGCTGTTGCTTGCTGTACATTTGCTTTTGCACCACATTACCCCTTTTACAGAGCTGTAGTTTATTTCAGGTAATTAAACACTGAACACTGGCTTATAGTAGCCCAAGCAGTTGCTTCTCAGTTACTGGTTTCTTCCCAGTCACATGTAGTACCTTCTATCACCTAATATCTCACAGAAGCGAGAAAAGTCTAATATCCCTTCTGAGGGAGAAAAGTCTCAGGTGAACATGTTGATAAATTATTTTTCTATACTTGAAGATAAATATCTGTTTTGATCTATCTCTGGCTTTTAAAGGGCATATGGATGAATCTTCTGTCACTTCTAGGCTCATAGTTCACCTTTTCTAAGTCATAAGCCTTTTGCATCACACGATCTGAAAATGGACAAATGCAGCAAGTTTTAACCATGTACTGTACAAACAGTACTGAAGCATGTTGGAGTAATGTGGAGCTCAAAACGTATGGGTTTTCTCATTTTTCCATCTCATCTCTGTTTTGGCATCCTTTTGTTTGTTTTTCGTTGCAGAGTCTACTTGAATCCCCAGGTAACAGCCAAGCAGCAGCCTTTATGGCTGATGTGTGAGTCAAATGTCCACATGTCAAAAACGCAGTCATTTCAGTATCCACCAGAGGCTAGCTCCAAATGTGAGTGAATCCTGACAGAGTCCCGTGCTAAAATGTCCAATTTTATGGTTTATTTCCATCTCTGTGAACACTGTACAGGGGGTTAATTTTTATACGGAGATTGTCTGTTTAGATAATTCAGAACAGGGTTTGTTCACAGTTATGGGCATAGACGCTGGGAGGCTTCACTGTTTCATTCAACCCACCTCAGCTCTATTCACTCTCCATCTCTCAGTCCACCACTGCTGTCTTGGCAGTGAAACCAATATGTTAATGCTCCGAGGCTGTTTGAGCTTCCAATTGGCACTTAAGTAACGCAGGAGTTGTCCATCTTTTCTATACACTCTATGATAATAGCACACTATTTTTCTACATGTTTTAGGGTGTGGTTTTCTTGTTTTATCAAACTTGTGGGATGAGTTACAGAAATTTGTACAAAACAATTAAAAAAACATGGCAAATATTACTAGGTGTCTGCATATGCATCTGATACTTAAAAATAATAACAGTTATAATAACAATGAATAGTAATTTCCCTTCCTTGAATCACCACCTTGTCATGGTGGAGGTGTTTGCATGCCTGAGTGATCCTCGCAGCTACGTTGTCAGGAGCAATTCGACCCGGGTAGGGTCTCCCAACTTGGTCAAATTGGTCACAGGTCAGACTAAGAGCGATTCATAAGACCCTTTTGACTCTGCCTTCCTGTGGGCCCCCCACCTGCAGAAAAGGTCGTAAGGGTCTGATGCTGCATGGTTTGGGTGGCAGCTAAAGGCAGGGGCCCGGGTGGTCCAATCCCTGGTTGCCAAAACTAGCTCCAACCTGGAGGAGGCCCCGGGGTAGATCCAGGACACGCTGGACGGGCTATGTCTCTCAGCTGGCCTTTGAATGCATGGGGTCCCCCAGAGAAGCTGGAAGGGGTGGTTGGGGAGAGGGCTGTCTGGGCTTCTCTGCTCAGGCTGCTGCCCCCGTGACCCTGACCAGGATAAGGGAAGATGATTGATGGATGGATGGATGGATGAATAATAATCTGTAGTGATTTGTGTAACTAACAGCTGTTTTCCTACTGTGACCACACATCCAACAGAAGCTGCAATAAGCACCAGTTAGGAAAAAAAAACACTCAGCAAATACAGTATACATAATGGAAGCCGGCTGCCATCTAACAAATAAACATTGTCTCATAATATCTGTATAATTGACATTGATTTGTAATCTGACACCTTTCAGTACCACGTTCGATTTAACAACGGGCATGATAATGAAAAGGCACAATTTTAGCACATCTCGTAATTAACTTCATGAATATATATTGTTTTGTTACTTTTCCAGCATCTTAGATTTTCACCTTTGCATCTAATCAACACCCTCAGCAGCAACTCAACATTATTAAGCCACAAGACAGAGGGAAAACTGCTGACTTATGGTTTCAAAGTGACACCACATTTCTCTATGCATAAAAAAGCTTACTTTCATCACAAGTACGCTAAACCTCTCAAGTTGATGTACTGAGATGCTGTCATTCTCAAAGTTCTTTGACATCTCCTATCAAGTGACAATGATCGCTTTAAATCTGCCTCATGGGATTGCAACGCTCCAGGTAATCGAGATAAGTATTAATTGGGGTCATATACTCCATCATTAATTCTCTCGCCTTTACAAGAATATGTGTGTGGTAGCATGAGTCTGCTCCCAGTCAATCCTGAGAATCCATTACATCACTATGAAAAAAAGATGACAGCAGTCAGGTAATATTAAGACGACCATGTGGTGTGCTAGCCGCTTGGTTCCCTGAAATGTTACAAGAAGAATTAAAAGGGATTAAAAAATTAAGCTTGTTTTAGTGTTCAGTTCACATCATAATCCTGGAACCTTTTCTGTGCTCCCATTCTGCCACGTGGTATAAAACTGTATGATAAACGTTCGGATAATATTACTGCAGCTCTGGAATGTCGCAGTAGAGACAAAACAATCAAAACTCTGCGTCATTTGTGAATCCAGCAGTATCCTCCCGTTGTTTGGAAGCACTTGTACTTTTGTCAACATTTCTTCAACAGGCACTGGAAAGATGTTCTGACCAAAGAAAAACAGAAAACCTGAAAAGCAGGACGTTTAATGCTAATTAATGTAAAGGCATGTCTCCTACCATGGTTAAAATATAGAACCAGCCGGTGCATTTTTTCATGTTTTTTCCTTGTGACAACCAGCGAGTTTACGGCAACAGAGTGAGAACATTTATTGACACATTTTTAAAGTGTGAATATAAACATATTTTTCCAATGAAATCTTAAAATTTAAGTTAAAATGTTTCATTTTTCCTGTAGGACCTTTTTATTATTCAGTATATAAAATTCTACTTAGTATTTTTAGTTCTGTTCATGGTTGTGCCGCGCTAGTGATTTTTACTTCTGTTCTGCTTAAATGTGGAGGAGATGCACAGTTTGTAGTCTGGAGGCTTTGTGCACCAAATGACCTCTCTGTGGAGTGTTCATGCTGTGTGCACTGATGTGAAACACCTGTCCTGCACCAGGTCACTCAGGTGATTTGTTTGTTGTCCTGCAGAAAGTGAAACGTGCAACACAACATGGTAATAATAAAAACAATTGCTCACAGGTCTCACTTTCTCCTGTGGGATCCTTTTTCACTCTAAGGAATATGTTATTTTTCAGCTCATTTTCTTGATCATGCTTTATATTCTGGATGAACCGTCTCATAATTTTACAAGCAAGTTTACATTTTCCCATGCAAATATACACTGTCACCATATTCCATATCTGCAGCTGACATGAGGTTATTCACATGTTCCAGACAGTGGATGTCACCAGTTCCACATTGCGTGTCATAACATACATAATTTTACTTAATGTCAGTGTTGAAATTCAATCCCATGAAAACACTCACAAAACAATTCAATTCAATTTTATTTGTATAGCATCAACCATAATCAAAGATTATCTGTAGGTGCGTCACAATTCAAGGCCGAGACCTCAAGACTGTACAGAGGGTAGAACCGAACTGAACCATCGAGAGCAAACTAGTGAATGTCTCTTCAACAAAAGAGAAAAACCTCCTGCAGAACCAGCAGCTCAAGGTAGGCGGCCATCTGTCTCGACTGGTTGAGGATAATGGACAGAGGAGAGACAAACGAAAAGAGTAGAGACAGAACAACAGACACAGACACCGGACCGCAAACACACTGGAAAGACATTAACAGACCTAGAGGGAGGAAGCACAGAGCTACAGGGAAGACGCAAGTTAGTATCACAATATAGATGACATGAGAATGAATCCAAATTAAAAAAAAGGGTATGGCGGTTGAGAGGGACAGAGAAAGAGAGGAGGCTAGAGAGAGGCAAACACATCTAAAATGAGATCAGTTGTGTGATGTAAAAACACACCTCCATGGTATTTTTGGTTGACCACCTTGAGGACTCTGCCATGTGACAAGTACGAAGATCCAGGTCTCTCTCTCTTGTTCAGTTAAGAAACAGGGGAAAGACATTCTTCTTACAAGGTATGGAGGTACAAGGTACAAAATGGGCCAGGGAAGAAGATGTAGGCAAAAACACAAGGTATCATCATTTAAAGTGACATGAATGAGAACTAGATTAATTATAGTGGTTCAAAGTGTTCTCGAGCTACTAATTCAAAAAAGCGTTTATGGTAATTGCACCTCAAAAACGTTGTTCTTTTACATAAAACAAAATAGTATAATTCTGTTCTTCATCATTATTCTGAGCCAGGCTGAACAATTCGTCATTCCAGCCATGTACTTAACACAGCAACAATGGTAATTTTAAATCGCACACATGACGTAAAACATGATGCAAATGTATTGCAAGGCACAACCTGAGACCAAATGGTGTGCTGCGTTCAAAATTCATCAGAAAATCATGGATGGTCGAAGGATTTGACTTGTGATTCATTCCAGTTGGAAATCTGTGCTTCACACACATAAGTATTCTAGGTGAAGTCGGTCCTCACAAGAATATTAATAATAATAAAAAAGCCACAAGTGTGTGAATGTGTGTTTGAATAGCCACGGTGCACAGATGAGCAGGGAGGATCAGGTCACTGCGAACCCACAAAGGAGAGTGAAGAGGGGAAAGAGGGGAGGCTAATGTGGAAATGGAGTGTCATTGTATTTCACCTTCATTAGCCAGAGTCACCACAGATTCTCACCCAGGCTCCGTGTAGTAACCGCCTCAGCTGCTGCCTTGCATAATGACAAAGTGCAGTCAATGAAGAACTAGGTGACTCAGTGTGTGGGAGAGAGGTGACTGGAAGAGAACATTGTCTTCAGGTATTTACTGATATTTTATCACTAGGTGAAAATATCACCTTGAGTCAAGCTATTGTTTAAATAAAAAAAATGAAAGGTGTTTTTGTGTGTGCTTGTGAATGGAACAATGTTTTCACATTTCCACACTTTTAAGTGGTATTCTTCATGTCCACTTTTACTTGGACAAATATCAGGAATATCAGTAAGATGCTGACTTTAAGTGTGTTTTGTCTTTTCCCCATGTTAACTCTGTGAAAATGGTCTGACACATGAAAAAATTCAATTCACTGCAAAAGTCCTTGTATATTTTCCAAACACTTTCAGTTCCTATGTTACTGTCAGTTTTATATATTTCATGCTCGACTGTGTTGTTGACAATATTCATACTTCTTGTTGTTGTTTTGCTTCTTAAGTAATGTATTCAGTTTTTGAACACTGCCACAGCAAAACTACAGGTAAAACTACCTGCATGGAGAAATATGTCTTATATCATTATTGTCACCATGTCATACCTTGGTACATGGATGTTTAACAATATCATCACGAAGCTCCAGGCACATTTTAGACATAGTAACATCTATTTTGTTATCTTAGTTCTCTACCATGCTTCTCTTCACACCTGGCATTATGTATCTCAAATAATCTCTTGTGATCAGATGCCACTTCTGTCTATAAATGCATGTGTGTTTATAAGTTTTCCTATTTGTCATAAAGAAAAGCAATTTGAAGTCCATCATTTATTAAAATACAACTGACATGACTAACAGGTATCAAAGTGTATTCTCCTGAAATATAACTTCACTTAAAAACAAGCACAAATTATTGTAATGTGTAATATGCACAGTAAGGTAACATTCTTTTATGCTTTGGTAATGATTGAAAGCACTTTCAATATGAACAAATACTGTACATTGTCTCAGACAATAACATGACATGTATATTATCGTTTTCAGCAGCTTAGGAAGTACAATATTACACATATGATGTACCTTTGTATAGTACATGTACCTGTGACCTTTTCAAAGAATTCACATCTGTTTGCAGCTTGTTAATGTGGCAGTGCTTGCAGTGAGTGTCACAGTCTTTAATACAGGTACATCCCAGAACTAAAATGCTGCAGCTGCAATTGCCTAAATCATTGGGTCTGTATTGCTTGTCCTCACCTGACAATGTTTTGTACACAACATACTGGAATAAATTATCTGAGCTATAAAATCAAAGATTCTGATATGGAGATGGTTTCCCATTTGGACCACATCCAACATATTTGCATTTGGGTTCAGACTATTTAAGACTATGAAAAGCTGCATGTACATGTTGTTGCACACTACTAAAATTGATCAACTCTTATTTGTTAGTGCTTTTAATAATAATTAACAACAGTGCATACTTATACACCCCCCCCAAAAAAAACAAAACAAACAAAAAAAAACACATAATTCATACTTCATTTTTTGTGTCATGATTCCTTGGATTGTATTGTGATGTAAATTGTTATTTAACTATACTGTAAATGGATAAGTAGCCTGATTTTGAGATGGTAATTTCAAACTCTGAATGCAGTTCTGAACATGGCCATATTGACTTAACAAAGCATACGAAATGCAAGTCAAAGTACATTTTGTTGAACAATAATGTCTCCATTCATGTTATTTAAAAAAAAAAAAAATCTTAAGACAGTACTTTAGAGGCGGGAAAACAATAACAATTACAACTGAATAAGACAATTCTAAAAGCACATAAATGAGATAAATTAATTAGTTTGCTCGAAATCCCTGAAGCAAGCAAATACAAAATCACCAAAATAGTCACTAAGTCATTGAGATGACATTCAGCAACACAGAGACATGTTTAATGATGAGCCCCTGCTTTTTCTTTTGTACATTTATTTATCCTTTTTATGGCAGAGCATTTTATTGCTGCAGCTGTTGTTTTCCATGTCATTTGTATTAGGGAATGAGGAAACCTTCTCTCTCATCATCGGAAACACTGACACTGCTGTGATTTATAATCCCCGTGAATAATTTGCAAAACATTGAATCTCTCTCTCGTTCTGGTTCTGTCCCTGTATGACATAGACGGATCTAAACCTCATTTAAGGCAGCCCATGGGATGTTTAGGACACAATCTCTTTCTGCACTGTTGCTGGCTCAAGTAATGGCCGGCTGCTCTGGGCAAGTTTGAGCACTGCCGTAACGACTGTTGCTAATGTTTATTTTTTTTAAGCCCTCCTGGTCGCAAATACTTCCCAGTATTACACAAGTTTTTTTTTTTTTTCTTGCTTGCATCAGTGCTATGCATCCTGAAATTGTTATAGGACGAGTAATTCAAAATAACATAAAAATGTTTGCGTGGACAGATATGCAGACCTCATCCTCAAGCTGCTGGGTATGGTTTTCTTTATTTGCATTGCTGCATAGATAAATCACTTGACACCTTTATAGTTTGTGCTCCGGACTACAGAGAATTGCTTTTTCTGGAGGAATGTGGTACCTTTGTGTACATAACCGTGTGCAACCCGATTTATCATCAGACAGTAATTTAAGTAATTAGGGCAGTGATAAATCTAATTTTTTAAAAAAGGTTCAGGGACAATTGTGCTATTGAATAGCAGTTCAAACAGTGTTTTATACACCAGTATCCTCAGGGCATAGATGCTATTTATCTGTTCCTGCCTCTGAATTAATTGAAAATCACTGGGAAAAAAGTACAAATGTAGATTTAGTTTTGTACGATTTTATTTTCTAAATGCTTGTTTCCAAGTCTCTCTTTTCTCGTTTTCCCTACCACCTTATTATTTTGGAAGCAATTTGTTGATGCAAGAATTCCTGTCTCCTCTGAGGCATACCCAAAATGATAACAACAAAAATACAACAAAGGTGAACAAAGCAATCAACAGAAACAAATCTGAGTAACAGTTTCAGATGCAGAATTAATTGCAACTCATTGGGAGAAAATTAGAAATGTAGTTTTAATTTTATGAAGCCAGCATATTTGTAGCAGAGTCTGGGATAGAGCATTACTTACAGTATGTTTTGGACCAAAGGTGAAAATGTAGAGCTGGTATTTGTGGCTATACTGTAACTTTATATTTTAGTGTCTGACAGTGGTTTGAGTCCGAGACTATGGTTCAGTGTGGTTTCATCAGCTAGAGCTATAAACAGCTTGGTTTCTTTATGTTGTATATTGCAATACATTCAGGTTCTTGTAATATCTTAAGATCCAAGCCTGGTCTTGTCTTTCCTTATCTTTCAATGAAAAACACTTTGGATCATTTTCACATACATTTGTTGATAAAAGTGATGATCCCCTGCCGATCTTTGCTCCTCAAGAACTAGACCTCTGTAGATGTTCACATTATGTATTTCAAATTACGTTGATCTTTTATTGTCCTTGAATTTCCCTGTTCTATTTTTCCCCCCAAATGTGTTACAGTCTGGCTATGTTGATGAATATTTAGGAATTAAATGAAGTGACCAGACAAACCATGAAGTATGTTGTGTTCATGCTGTCTACAGTGAAATACAAAACACATTGCATTTTTTCATACTACTGCATTATTTGCATTTTTTGGTGGCTTCATTTGGAAATGGAGTTTGCATTGTCAACTCACATATTTGTGACTTGTTTTTTTTTTTTTCGGGCAAACTACTCATCAGATCAAGGCATGTATCAAAAGTGCTTGTTTCTTTTTCTTTAACCTATATTTTTTGAAGCGATTCGTAGATACACAGTGTGGGTCTCCTCTGAGTCATGCCCCAGATGAAACAAAGCGTACACCTCAATAGGTCTCTGTGGGACTGGCGGCTATCTGACTGGCTTTTATAAGATTGACAAGTGAGCATTATTTTTCACAAGAAAGTGGCAGGCAGTCCCTTATGTGATATGGAAGCATGTGAAGGGCTGCTCTCTATCTTCTTCTCCATGTGCCTTTCTTTCTTTTTTTTAACACCTCTGCTATTCAAGCAGGCCTCTGAGCATTTAAATGATCAGAATTCTGCAACATGGCTGTCTGCCCCCGCGCTGTCAAATTTGGACGGATATGTTTCAGTAAGTGAGAGAGGTAGACATGTACGTTACACATACACTACAGGCACACACACACTTGCCCACGAGTCCAGAGTTGCTCCTCCAGACAGGCAAACGCCTTTTGGCATAAAGCGTTTTGAGCCACGCAGAAAAGTGGAAAAATGTGCTCCTCGGTGGGGATGCAGTCAGTCATACAGCTGTCCAAAAGCAGCAGCTATCTGTTTAGTGGGAGACTAGAGGGCAAAAGGCCACAGTCTTTTTATTCAGCTTTCACTCATTTGTCAAACAGAGTGTAAATCTAAGCAGAGAAACATTTTATCGTCCAGTTAAACAGGAAATAAGTGCAAATATAAGGTATTAATGAATAGAGGAGGGAATTTATTTTATTATATATACTGTTATGTACATATTAGTTGTATTTTACTGTCAAAAAATATCAGAATAATAGTTGTAAAAAAACATGTGAAGAACATTTTTAAAAATGGTTAGACATCATAAGTCATGCTTAACTAAAGCATTGGTTGCTTTATACCTGAGATAATATGCAACCAATTTTCCACACATTCCGTAGTCAATATAAATATTAAAGTAAGAATGAATGACCGAAGCAACAAATACAATGACCAAATGACTAAGATAATGGGTAAAATGACCTAAAATGATTTCAATAAATAACAAAGTTAACACAATAACCAATATAATTAACAAAGAAAAGAAAATGTTAGCAAAAAAGCACCAAATCGTTCACAAAATGAAGATAAATAACAACAAATAATGTGCATCTAATGTACATGTTTCAGATTTTCTGAAAATTTAATTGAATTTTAAAAACAGCTATAAACCTGAATATAATCTAAACTCATGTTCATGTGGAACGCGGTGCAGTTCTAAATAAAGTGGGAAACCTGGTCTATAGTGGAACATACTTCAGAATTTTATCTTTGTATTTTGTAGTTGGTATATATTGTATATTTCAAAATGGATCAAGACATCCCGTTCCCTCAACCCTGAAATAAATGCTGTCCTTACATAGTATAAGTGAGAATTTATATGATATGACTACACCCAAAATTAGATGGACAATTGTAATTTCAAATGCTGTCGTCCAATTATACCGCACAGCAATATGACAAACAACACAAATATGCACATAGATCTTAACTGCTACCATTTGGATATTGCTGAGCACAGATGTCACTGTCAACACATACTGATTAAAGCTGATAGGAAAATAAATAAGCCACAGGCAGTCATTGTTATTGACAACACCATAGTGTGCCTCTAGTGAGGCAGCACTTGCCAATTTCCCTGAAAAAAGCACAATATAGTCAGCAAGGCTAAATCTGCCTACATGCCTGCCTGCTGGCACTGACTGGAATATGGCATCACATTTGAATAAAACATGTTTATGTTGCTATGCTAAATAAGGGCATGCTCAGGAAGTCATTTTAAAGTAGTGATGATGTGTCTAGATTTAGAGTAAATAAGAGAAATATGGGAAATTAAAGCAGACAGAAAACTGGAGCATAAGAGTAAATCAGTGCAGACATGTCACGATTCTGCGCGGAGGGCCCATCTGAATCAGCATGACCTGTTCGATGTCACTGAACAGGGAACAATGTAAGTACAGATAGCTAGATATACAGTACTGCATATACAGTGCTGTGAAAAAGTGCTTGCCCCCTTCCTGATTTCTTACTTTTTTATATTTGTTACACTAAAATGTTTCCAATCTTCAAACAAACTAATATAATAAAAAATGTAAGAAAACACAAGTAAACACACAATGCAGTTTTTAAGTGGAGGTTTCAATTTTTAAGAGGAAAAGAAAATCCAAACCTACATGGCCCTGTGTGAAAAAGTGCTTGCCCCCATTAACACATCACTTAAATAGGATTTGCCTGACAAAGTCAAGTAGAGCAAATGATCCTCGAAAGTTAGACATCATGCTGCCATTTAAATTCAGGAACAAATGAGAAACAAAGTAATTGCGATCCATCTGGAAAACCATTTCTAAAGCTTTGGATGTCCAGTGAACCACATTAGGAGCCATTATCGACAAATAGTGAAAACATGGAACAGTGATAATCCTTCCCAGGATCTTCCCATAATTGCCCCAAGAACACAGCAACGACTCATCCAAGAGGTCACAAAAGACCCCACAACAACATCCAAAGAACCATAAGATAGTGACTGGGTAAAAAGGCCTGCATGACAGATGAAATCCACTGCTGACCAAAAAGAACACAAATGATCATCTTAGTTTTGCCAGAAAACATCTTGATGATCCCTAATACTTTTGGGAAAACACTCTGTGGACTAACAAGACAAAAGTTGAACTTTTTTGAAGGTGTGTGTCCTGTTACATCTGGTGTAAAAGTAGCACAGCATTTCAGAAAAGGAACAGCATGCCAACAATAAAATATGGTGGTGATAGTGTGATGGTCTGGGGCTGTTTTTCTGCTTCAGGACCTGGCAGACCTGCTGTGGTAAATGGAACCAATTCTGCTTCTACCAAAATGTCCTGAAGGAGAATGTCCGGCCATCTGTTGGTGGCCTCAAGCTGAAGAACACTTGGGTTCTGCAGCAGGACAATGATCCAAAACACACCAGCAAGTCCACCTTCGACTAGTTTAAAAACAAAATGAAGACTTTGGAGTGGCCTCGTCAAAGTCCTGACCTGAATCCCATTGAGATGCTGTAGCATGACCTTAAAAAGATGGCTCATGCTCAAAAACCCTCCAATGTGGCTGAATTACAACAATTCTGGAAAGACGAGCAAATATGCTAATGAGCTGATACCAACATCCAGTGTGGGTCCTTAGGCAAGACCCTTTGCGCTATAGCCTACCTCGTACAATGATGAGAGAGAAACAAACCAGACGTCACCCGGCCAAACAAGGTCTGCGTCAGTTGCTGGGGAACCAGAGCACCTCGATGAAAAATGGGCTACTGGAACATGACGGAAATGGGCGAGATGCAAGAACATGGCTCTGCTGGAATGCTACTACTCCAGTAACCGTAGTCAGAGGGTTTACATACAAAGAATGTGGGACAAATGGATACTTCGAAACCCACATTCAATACTAACGGTGAAACAACTAGTAGCTCAGTGTTCCAACATCCACAAACAGCAACTGCTATCACAACTTGAGATTGACGAGGTGCAACACAAATGCTGCGGCAAGGGGGAGCCAG
>JAQQAE010009814.1:0-14406 GCA_029823295.1 Pseudamia nigra
GAAGAATTTGCAGAGAAGCCTCATCAAATATGAGCAGCGTATGGACTTCATTTATAAGTAACGGTAAGACGATAATAACATTTTTTTAAACAAAACACGTTAACTGTTGCCAATCAAATGGTGAATAAGCTGCTCTGTGGGATTCATATGTTTGTAAATCTGACTGATGACGTCAGTGCCTCACCAGCCATTAACCTCACCGCATGTCACTGCCTGTTGTATAGTATAAAATAAATGCAGCACACTGACAATACAGTAGGAAGCGCAATACAAGTGTCTGAGGACCTTCAGGGGGTCATCCTCCTACCCCAACCCTATCCCCAACCTACCGTAGTAAACAGTTATTTTTTTGCATTTTGTAAAAGAACTTTTGGAGCTAAAGAGTGAAACACAGGATCTGTTAAAAGTTTAAATATATGTTATGTTCTGTATGTTTGTATATTAGGTCTTCTCTGGAGTAAATTCTTCTATCCATGTCAATCCAAAGTTGATCCAACAAAAATCCACAATATCTGTATATATGTAAATTAATGAATGAAAAACGATTCAATGAGGAAATGGTAGTGCATCTATTCGAAGTCTGAAAAATCCTCTCAAGTAGTGCAGTGCTTTTACATTAATGATGACACCTAATGTGGCTTTTACATTGTTTTATCTGTACAATAAAGAACCTGTTACAACAGAATATATGAGGCTGTAATAGAGTCCATGTTATGAAGTTGCTGCTTGAGCAGTTTTTCATCAGATACTTTTTTTACTCTTAAGTACTTATTTTCAATGAATACTTCTACTTCTTCTTGAGCCATTACAGTGATTAAGTAATAATACTTTTACTTGTGTACTCTTTCTATTCACACCACTCCCTCTGTGGATTCCAGTTGCAGTGTGTAATTCTTCATAGTGTGGGCATTATGACTGGATGTATTCATAGATACAACAGTGAAACAACTGAAGGTACAATTCTGCATCATTAGGGTCATTTATTTGAGAGCTGTATCATCTAAAATCAATGTGTAGCTTAAATGTCATGCAAGTTAAATCTTCCTCCTTAGGGTTTTAAGTAAAGAAACTAAATATATTACAGGTCTACAGTGAATCCATAATCTAAAATCAATAGCAGATAAGAGATAATTTCTTACAGGTTATATATAGCTCCCTTGTCTAGATCTGATACATTTATGCTCCAAAGACAACATTACCTCTGTCTGCCAGACAAACGGTAAAACAGGTAAAAGTGAAGTGAAAAACACAGCTGTAGGAAATGCAATTTATTTGCAATTTTTTAATAACATCATTCCTCAGATAAAAATGCAATGTTACAGGAATATACATCAGATATTAATTTAAAACTTGCTTTCAAGGGACCATACAGTCTAAATATACTTTTTCCTTTTTTATTTACTGGTAGCGTGCGTTATAAGCAAGACAGACTCTGTCACCAATGACAGACTGACAAGTTACAGATACAAACTGTACATTACTTATTTACAAATCAACTTTTTGTTTGATTTTTTGTTACACTTTTTATTGAAAATAGGAGTAGAAAAAGTGATTGAATTAATATTCTGATTTATTTCATTTGTATTCTTTCCCTTTCTAAAATCTAAAATGAATGAATGGAAAATAATCAAGAACTCTCCTTTAGAAAAACGAAGAGGAGAAAAGGGTGTGTCATCTGTGAGACCATGCAGTCATCACCAAAGAGAAGAAGGGAACTGAGGAAACCAAATGATGTCGGGCCAGTGTCACTTCGCAACCTCAGAACCAATGAAATCCCTCGCACAGGTGAGAGGGAGTGGCTTATGTCAAAGTAACTTGTTACAAAATGGCCACCTGCCTCCAAAGCTACCGCAAGCACAATAACACACTATAGTTCATTTTTGACCATAAATAGTGCTGTTATTAAATACTACATTTAACCGTAGCGTCACTACTAATATTACAACAAATAGGTTGTTGGTCTCTGTGTGAACACATCTTTTCCAGGAAAATAGACTTCTCTTGATGGAAATGAACAAAACTAAACGAAACAGCTCAATCCTGTCAAACACTTTGCATGTGTAGTGAAATAAGACTGAAAATAATATCATAAGACACTACTGACCAGTGGAGGACAGAGCCACTGCCCTGCGTTTACACAAAAGTCTCTGTCAGACATGACTGCAAATGGAGCAGCACATCTCCTGCCACTGAATCATCAGGTTGGGACCAGGCTGAGATCGCATCGCCACGGCTTGTTTAAAAACACAATTTAATTTATTCCTGCATGCTGTTAAAAAGGTGTTTCTACAACTCACAGAAGAAAAACAAGAATGTACACGATGTGCTCAGATGGGCTCAACTCATTCATTAAAGCTGCATTTACACACAGGCATACAAGAGCCATGAGTATCTAACTCTTTGTGACATACAAAACCACTTGGGATCAGGTTCTGTAAAGATCTACAGCATCAGCAAAGAGTTGAATCAGGATCTTTCATGTCTGTGTCAAAACTGAGATAGCTGGCAAATATTCCCAGCCTCTAAGAAACAAGAGACCTGGGTAAAACTTTCAAATATTAACCATGGATTTTCAGATGCCTGTGTGAACGTCACCACGTCCTACATTCAATTGAGGACAGTGTAGAGATAATTGTCATTCATGGTGCAATGTTAAGTAGCTCTTGTTTGTAAAAATCCGTGCTTCTACCTCTCAGTTCGCTCTGAGCACTGATGACTAACACTGAGCTTTTCCACGCTGCAGATCCACTGACAGTCTGCATTGTAAAGTTGCTGTCACCGTTCAGAAAAGCTGTTACCATTTAACACACTTGCTGGTGTCTTCGTCAAGCACTGGGTGCAGCAACAAAAAAAAAAGCTCAGCTCTTCCCCGAGAAATGTGTAAAATGCAGAATAATTTCGGTGTTAGATACATGTGCAAACAGAGATCTCCTATGACCAACAATATGAACACAACAGTCATTGTAAATGTCCACATAGAGGTTCTGCTACACGGTGGGTGAGTTTTCAATCTGTGTTATGGGTCATTTCTAAATCTTCCAGGCAAGCAAGTCTCATCTGTTTAGCTCACTGGGGACTCAGCCACTCAGTGAAAAGCCCATCAGAGGTGACACCAGTCATAGTTTTGTTTCTCACTTACTTGTGTGGAAAAAAAACAATTTTCCTGACTGAGTGCTGAAAACTTTATATATGTCTAAGGCATCTATGAAAACTATCATGCATGAGTTTCCTATGAGCAAACATCCAGTGGTTTGATTGTGACTGCAAGCCAGTGCAGAATAATAATGTGCAAAGGGTCAGCTCACTCCTTCAAACCACTGAATCAAATGATTGTGTGGCAATGGAATAACTTTGCCTTCAGAATACCATGTATCATCTCCCAGTGAGGATTATTTAATTTTCTCTTGAAGTTTCATCTAGTAATCTAGAATTCTTAAGTACAAAAGACCACCTTTGCCTTAATCTGTTGCTTGTTTTCTGTTCCTCACCACAGTCCTCACTGGCAAAAAAAAAAGCAAAGGCAAATCTTCACACAAAGGAAACTTATCGGTAATGAATCTTCAACCTAATCAGTCAGCTTGATGATTCAACTGGGTCCTTCACAAAACAGGTTTTCTTTAAGAACAAAACATTCTTTTAACCTTCCTACAGACCACAGCATCCAACCTGCCACTTTATACTTTAGTAATTTATGTGTTTCTATATAGAATATATAAAATAGACATTATATTTATAACATACTCCCTCTTTTCATTTTGTAAAGTGTTCATCAGCACTGAATAAGGTCAAATCTGTACAACAGAAAAACAGAGATGGTTCTCTCTTGTTTCTCCAAAAAGGAAAGTCATGATTTAATTGGCTTTAATTAGAATTTACAACACCAGGCTATGCTGAGTTTACCTAGAAAAAAGAAAATAAAATCTATATTCAAAATAGTCATCTTGAAATACTTCTGTCAGGCTCAATGATTAACACACAGTTCAGTTTACAAGAAAATATAATGTACATCTGTTTGCAGCGATGCTAGTTAAGAGAATCTGAATGACGAGACAGAAAAAAGACACAACTCCCGCTCACCAATAAATCACATCTGTGTACAGTCTAAACCTTCAGCTATATGTGTAAAGTGTTTTCTTAAAAGCTCAAGTCTTTCTCTGTCATGTGCAGCAGCTGTTCTCTGTCATTTGGAGATTCCTACTCTTACGATAGCATGAATAGATCCAATGTGGCAAAACAATTTCAGATCAAATTCTCTTTTCTGGACCCACAGATCTTTCCTTACTGCTGCATAAACAACAACTTATTTAGTCTTTCTTTACATCCCTGTTTGCATCCAATGAGAATTTCTCTACAAGGCGTCTTTCAAGTTCTCCAAATTCATTTGGAAGAGAAAATAGAAGCTACATGATTTTGATGACTCAAAGCATAGTGAGATTTAGTCCTTGAAAGGTGAATTTATTTGGTTAGGTTTGGTTTTTCCATCACTAGAATAATGTGTTTAAAGTGTTACAGTGTGTACAGTGTCCATGTGTGATTCACTGATGAAGGACTAATCAGTGTGAGAGGCTTGTCTCTCAGTGCTACAGTAGGAAAATGTCCAGACTCTGACCTGCACTGACAAGTTGCTGGTACGTTGACGTGTTTTGGCAAATGCCACAAAACAGAAAACAAAGACAAGTATAAGCATGTTAAATTTTAGACCTCTCTGTTGCCCTTAAAACAACTGTCAAAGTGCTTTCCACCGGAAGTCCTACATTTTAAGGAGTCGTCTTAGGAGCTGAACAAAGAGCCTCCTGACTCGACTCCTGATCCTGGACTCGCAGCACTAGGAATGGCTACATTTCCAGTGCTCTCAGCTCTGGTAAAGATGAATTTAAAAGACAAAATAGCCTTTCTGTTACACAGCTTGAGCCACACTCTGCTGTTCATAGCTTATATACTATCAGTTCCCATGGTTCTTTCTGTGGAAATATAATTACATAATTCCCTGCTGGTTCGTTTTGGTCAAAAATACAGTCAGTTAATGGGACGATAAATTCATACTGACATCAGGTCAGTAGGCCTATATAGCACATTTTCATAACCAAAGTGTCATTGACTACATTCCCAAATAAGTGTCCTGTCTTTTCCTTACACTAACATTCTGGTGATTAAATATTACATATTTGTATATATCTTGCTATATATGGTATATAAAAATATACAAACATTGGCTAGTGGTGAGACAAGATATCATCATTCACATAGGACCAATACTTTATATCCCTATAGAGAGAAACCCATGCACATAAATATTTGGATATATTATTCACCACCCTGAAATCCAAACAGAATGAAATAAACCTTCCATAATCCCTCAAAACACTCCATTATACCTGTTACTTAACATTCTTTTAAGGTCCAAACAGACCTCCATCTAGATTGTCTATCATCTATCACAAACCTGGCATTCAATCTGTCATGTCCCACACTTCAGTAAATCACTGGCATATTTACTGCAACTTTAACTCTTTATGGCAGGAGTGAGGTTTTATTTTAGCCACCACAGCCTCAATAGCAGCCCTAGAAGTTGGTTATAATCTACAGTGAGTTATTACAACTAGTCATATGTAATTTGGTCCTTTTCTGGTGTATTAATTCCACTGGTCCATCTTTCCCACATCAAATTAAAGGGTCAACTTTAAAGACAAAATGGAAACAAGTACCTATGGAGACACACGTAAGAAAACGTTGCCACATTTATAACCAAGAGAAACAAAAGTGTGACACTTAGCGCAAACCTCCGGTGGGGTCTGTTAATACTGAAATTTGCTATTCATCTCATTTGAAACTGTTACATAAATATGAGGTTGATCTTTCTCTGGGTCAAATGATGAAACAGGAGCCTGTAGACATGAGATATGCAAAATTACCCTCCAAAAGCCCTGCCTCTGCTGTCCACAGCCAACAGAAACACTGATGTTCATTATATGTACACCAAAGAGAAGCAGCTACTCTGTTAAGAAGTGATATGATACCCTGATAAAAACTAAATCAATGCAAAATCTGGCACACTCATAGGTCAACATGTGAACTTCATGCAATACTGATGGTACGCCCAAACTAAGTGGAAAGTAATGGGAGAAAGGGAAACAGCTGATGTGTACTGAGTCAGGGAGGTGGTGTTTTCGCAGCTGAATCATCCGAACAACAGTTCAGCTGTTCATTCTCTATCGGCTGGATGTTAAAACCACAGGCAAAAACTATTTAAGTCACTGTCTTAATACATATTTGACTAAAGATGCAGATCCAACACCCTGGCACAAGAAGAAAACAATAAATAAATCTTTACTATACTGCACTGTAATGTACCTGATTTCAAGTATGTATGGTTTCTCTGCCGTGGAAACCACCGAGTTCACTTAGAAATGTAACAAACAGAAAAAAAAAAAACACCACAAGTATATTTACTTCAGGAACCTTGTATACAGTCTTAGTTATTGCATTGTTTTTGCATATCTTGTGGGATGCAGGATTACACCCACTCATACCATATACTGCAACACAACACCTCAGAATTCATGGTAACCTAGTTATAAACACAAAAACCGCAATGCTGCTCCACTCCACACAGGGCACCATACGCCTGTGAAACTAACCAACATCTGCATGAAAACACAGAGCCTCAGTCACAGAGCTAAGCCTGGTTTGGCACTTCTCATATGCAGGGTGACTGTGTGTGTGTCTGCAAGACGTAATCAAATAGTTGTAACAGAAAGTACATGTTAATTAATAACACTGAATGTAGCCTCTTTGCATTATTTATGTTGTTTTATCACCACAACAGAAAGTCCTGATGAATATTTCAGTGTTTCTGTGATTCAAATTCTTGTACATTATCCTCAGTGTGACACTGTGAAAACCTTCTGTTTTAGATGTCTGTCATAATCAAATAATTAATTAATTGCTGTTATTTTCATATGTTATCTCTTGAAGGGAATAACATTCATAATTGTTGCTGTACTGGCTGACTGACAACAGACACAGTCGCTGCTGCAGTTTGTATCTGTTTACAGTTCAGGTACTTGCTGGTTACACTTACACATTAGCTCCATGTTCCTTATTTTTCATAAAGGAAATACATTTAAACATCAGGGATGAGGTTCGAGTTCAATAAACTCAATGATTACTTGGAACAACAACCAGTGCAAGAAGACTGTAATATCTGTCAACAGTATATCAGCCTGTCTTTACTTTAGACCTAATATCTGTCTAAACAAAGCAGCTTATACTGAAACTTGGCTGTGCCACTAGCCACTGAGTAGCTTGTTAGTGTATGGTTCCAAATGATTAGAATGAAAGATGTAATTTTTTTTATGCAAATGAGAAGGAAAAAAGATTTAAATGTCTAAGGGGGCATCCGTGTGATACTGCAGACTTCTGCAAGGTAATGATCCTAGCTAGAAAACAACAGCACTGCCACTATGTACACATTCAACATTCACATTTAGTTTGCATAATAATGTCAGAAGTCTGTTACTGGCACAGGATGCAGTGTATGGCAGTATGTTCATGCATACCCTTCTGCTCTGCAGTCCTTCCCTGGTAAATTAAAAGGGCTTCCTTCAGTCAGATGTTACATTACTGATTTTACTGGAGATCATTTTCTACTGTTTGACTAGAGGCATTAACATGTTTCTAAATGTGACAGTAATTCTATCCTAGTGGCTCCCTGGTGTGATATTGGCATGTTTTGTTGAAAATTCTGGAGTCTAGTATAACACAGAAGACGTGTAGTATTACTGTTTTAAATAATATGTCATGATTTAAATAGTACCAGTCATATGATACTAATGTTTAAAATGATTTTGGGGAAGATAACCCATGATTTGTGTCTTTGTCTGGATTTGACAACCTGTGGTCAAACGTTTACTACAAACAATCTAAGCTATGGTGTGTGGGACTGAAATAGAGACAATCCAAACTTATCTGCATGCTATCTAGAAGCCTTTTGAAATAAAAATAATTACAACAAAAGCCCACTAGGGGGCAATCTGGGACATGTTTTCTGAAAAATATTCCAATCATTTATTACAACAATCATTATGTCTTATCAGTTACCAGTAAATTTCCTGTCTGTAATACACCTTTTGTGTCTATCTTTAATGGCGATAACTCATAATATTTTGTGAAGTAAGTAGACCACAGACAAAGAGATGTGATCTAGATAGAAGTCTTGCAGCATCTTTTCACCAGCCCTAGTAGTTCAGTCGAGGTTTAAACAATAGTTCAACGATGAAATCAAATGATTATGATGAATTACAGCCAAGCGATCAAGATGCCACCCCCTCACTGTGTGGCAGTACGGACTTGGTGCTTCGACCACTCAGAGCTACCATCCACAAAGAAAAACAGCAACTGGCAAAGGCTTGTTACCTTCTGACCAAGCTGCAACGCCGAAACTCCTCACGCTGTAAACCTGACCTTCACTCTGAGATCCCTGGAGACCTTAACCTAATGACGTTGAGGCGGAAAGAAACGACTGTCAGAGATAGAGTGGCTTTTGACTCTGCAGCTTGGCTAAAAAGTAAAAACCGTGCTAAAGAAATCACAAAGCTTTGGAAGCATGCCTGTCCATGGTAACCCTGTGTTAAGGAGGCCCATTATCACACACTCACACACATAAACACACGCAACACCATACTTGTAATGCTACCTTAATTTACTGTCTAGGCTTAAAATCAGCTTTTTTGAATACATAAGTAACCACTCGAACGCACGCATACAAACACACATCCTCGCACACATTTTTTCTCTTCTGGGAAAAATAAATAAATAAATAGATACAATCTGTAAAAGGTGCATACTGATAGAGAGAAAGAACCCCCTTTTAGATACACACGCTATCTCGCACACTTGTGCAATCATATGTCCTGTACTAAAATGCAGACACACACTCACTCATACAGATAAAGTTATACACTCATACACAAACACTATGCCCTGCTTCGATACTTAAAACCTCTTAAAATTCTCCTAAAATAAACTGAGCAAAAATACATTTATAAGACCAGCACCCCGAGTGTACAAACAAATCAAGGATAAATTAAACCAATAACATCATGAATATAAAACAAAATAATCATGGCTAGCCAGTTTTGCACAATAATAAACTGTTAAATACATAGTGGGCGTGGTCTGTAGAGAGAGTGTGTGGCAGCAATCCAATAGAATTCCACACGGAGAGGAAGAGGAGGGTTTGGAGTAGGAAGTGAAGTTGACTGACGGACAGATCCTCTGACGATCCATGCCCAGAGTCTGTTCTCCTTTCAATCTGTCACTCCTTTTTGCTCCTCCACCCTCCAACTCTTTCGCCCTGTTTGACACACACACACCTCCCCGAGGGCTGAAAAAGCAAAAATGGACTCAACCCAGCAATGGAGAGAGAGAGAGGGATGGGTGCAATAACCAAAGAGAAGGGAGGGAGGAAGGAGAGAGGGAGGTTTGAGGAACGGCGAGGTATGAGGCAGAAAAGGGGGCTCGCTGTCTCTGCTTAGCCACCAATCGCTCTTCCCATTTCTTAACTGGGCAAAAAATGGGTGTGGCTAAACGAGCAAAAGAGGAAGAGGCAAAGCCAGATCAAGATGACAAATGAGGTGAATTTGTTTCTCGCTGGCATCTTACAGACCAGCAGTAAATAGCTGGCTAGCTTCCTGTTGGCCAGAGTGTGTCTCTGCCAGTGGCCCCCTGCTGCAGCCCTGTTTCAGCTGTTGGTCCGTCCCTCAAATCCTTCCCCCCCTTGGCTAGGGGTGGTGTGTTGCCTAAATTCCACCCCCAGGCTGGCAGGGCTGTGCTCCAAGGTTCCTTAGCTTTGGAAGAGGATCAGAAATGAGATTCCAAACAGGGATTTGCTTGCCCCCGTTTACTCAATACAGCGCTTCACCAATGAAACTAGAAGGAGGGGTTGACCTTTGACCTCCAGTAGGTGTGATCAGATTGTAATCCTTAACTGATCCCCTCCAAGAGCTGGTCTGCTGTCCCCTACCTGGCTTCATGGCGGCCAGACAAACAACACTAACACAACATGAAAATAGGAAATAAAAACAATAAACACACTATGTCATCTGCAGGGCTTCCATATAAGGACTTCCTGCTTCTGTTACTTCTTTCCCACTGTTCCTTCATTTTTACTTCTCTTCTGCTCTTCACACTGAGGACATGATAAAACTGTGAGGCACTTTAGAGACACACTCAGACACGTGTGGAAAACACGCGCACACATAAACGTACAAACAGAGAAAATCATAGACAACACACAAGCATACACTCAAATAAAATAGAGTACAGAGCGGTACTGCAGACACGCATACAAACTCATAGAGACTGATAAATTCATAATCAGGTGTTTAAGGTTGCGTCAATGGCCGCCATTGTCCAGAACGGTCACGTCTGGCAGAAAGGCAGACAGTGTGTGTGGGGGCGGGGACAGACAGAGCCAGCTGCGGCGCTGTTACCCACCACTGACAAGTGTCAGTCTCTGATGATGTCAGAGGGGCGAGTCGGCTGATTGAACCCATTGAGCTGACTCCTACAAACTTGTCACACACTCCATGTCTTCGTCCTCCAACAGCCCGCTGTTCCTCTGCTGTGTTTCTCCAATCACAGCTGAGCCTCTGTGATGCCCCTCCTCCCTCCTCACTTCCTCATCCTCCTCCTCTTCTTGTCTTTTCCCCACTGCCAGCAGTTCCTGCCTCTCCTCTACTGAGGACGGCTCATGGATGGAGCCTCTGCTTCCTCCGGCCTCTGCCCCACCTTCACTAGCACTCAAACTGACCCTTCGGTCCCTGTGTATCGGTGCTGCTGTGTGGAAGGGGAGCAGGTTGCCATTGGGGCTGTGCTGGGAGGTGGAGGAGGTGCTGGCTGTGGCGGTTGTGGTGCTGTTGCCATTGAGAATGTTGTTGGCGGCATGCTCCATCTCCTCAATGGTCATGTCGCAGGCGTCAGCCAACTCGGCTTTGGTCGCCTCGATGAAAGAGGGATCTTGGGCGAAATGCCCCAAACCCTCTGATATTAGCACCTTGAGGAAAAAAAGGGAAAAGAAGAGGGGAAATGAGGAATCGCTATATGGACTGAGATTATGGATTGGTTATACAGTATATTTGTTTCCACATATCCTTAACTTAATGTTTTATTATGTACACTTCAGACAATTCATGGTTCTAATCCCTTTTAGGATTTATCTGTCATGTATAGCTTGCTTACGCATTTATATTTACATGAAAATTTACACACACATGTTGACATATAGCAGGGGTGGGCAAATCCAGGCCTCGAGGGCCAGCGTTCTGCATGTTTTCCAACTGTTTCTGCTCAACACACTGGTGATTACCTGGATAAGGTGTGTTCAGTCTGTCAGAAGCTGGAAAATACAGTGGGCGGGGTAAAAAAACCTGCAGGACACCGGCCCTCAAGGCCTGGATTTGCCTACCCCTGACATATAGCTTAGTAGTTATTGTACATTTACTGAAGATCAGCCTCTGTTTATAATTCAGTTTGCCTGTTTTTGTTTCCTCAGTAATAATACATGTGAATTTATATTCTATTTTCATCAAATTTTTCAGCAATGGCAGAACTACTACATGGTACTATGACTGGTTGGGAGTCATTGTGCTATTGAGTACAGATAATATTGTCTGGCACACACAGGTCCACATGTGTAAACTCACCGCCTCCACTAGACTGCCTGCACTGCCATGAGACAGTGAGCTGGAGTCTTTTCCCAGTAGCGAGGGCACTGTGAGCGACACTGGCCGCGGTGGTCTTTGATTGGACACTGACACACTGGGCACCCGGCCGTTCCCATTACTGTCACTGTACCTGTTACATTTATTTAACAGGAGAATTACTGTGATTAAAATATTATCAGAGGCAGTTAAAGACTAGTTACGGACAGAAACTAAAACTAGCAACTGTGTTCTGAAAAACTAAAGAAATATGAAATGAAAAATAGAACCTGAACTGTAACAAACAAAACATGCAGGTAAAATAAGCCTAATTTTCATTCCCCCAATGTAAATGGTAATTGAGGAGATAAAACCCCCCAAAACAACAATAAAAACTAACAAAGTAAATTGAAATTTAAGACACAAGTGAAAGAGTAAAAAATAATATAAAGAAATGAAAATCCCCATATTATTCTAGCTCTTCCAGTTTTAGATGTTTCATCTTACCAGGGCCCACAGTTGACTGAGGGCAGGCTGGTATTGAGTTTTTCATGGGAGTTGGAGCCCTCTAACCTCAGAGAGGGCACCCGCTGGTATGAGGCATCACTGCCATGCGCTAGAAGGACAGAAGTATAGCACGTTCAATTTCAAGAAAACCTTGCCTTTTTGTCTCATACATGCTTCAATATTGAATCAGAGCTTGTTATTTTATGTAATTGTGCTAATAGAAGGAAATGCAGTACAATGCAACAATATTTCTGGTAATTATGATCTGCAGCTTTTGTCCTCATGCATGTCGTGGTGATGCTACAAATACCTGTGGGGCTGGCTGGAGGCGTGGAGCACAGCCGACTGAAGAGGGTTGGTGAGTGACTCCGTCTTAGCAGGGGACTCAACCCTGCAACTGCCAGAGCCTGATGGAAAGAACAGAGTGACAGAGGTGTAAGAGATGAGCAGGGAAGGAGCTTTATGTCAATCCAACACATAACATGTGGAAGTTAAGCTTCATGTACATGATTACAAGTTGTTTACGGGGATAAAATTAAAGTCTATGTTTGTATTTATGGCGTGGGTGTCTGCTACCTGATGATGTACAAGGTGCAGTGGCACAGCTGTCTTCTGGGAGACATCTGGCCTTGACTGTCTCCTGAGACACTCCAGGTGGAAAGATGATCTCCGCCCTGATACACACACATAAATATTATTAACATTGTTACACAGAGAAATACTATATATTACTTTTTAAAAGTTTCTTGTAGGGCTGAATAAAATCTGAACATTTCTTTCATATTACCCAATATATACGGTATTTTTTAATACTGCCAGTTCAGAGATGGTTCAGTGGTTAAACTTTGGCGTATTAATCTGCATTTTCATAGTCTCAGGTCACTGTTATATTTTCAGGTGATGTATATGTGCATATATTTTCAGTGATTTCAATTCTGGTTGAACTAATAATATGTGGCAGAATGTCTTACTCTGCTTGTCTGTTTAGTTCCCAATATACCTCTGCATTTGAAATAGTAGTTACTCTTCTGGGCATCTCCTTTCATATTCCATCCAGATTACAAAAGAACACGTTGTACACAAACAAAATTCACATTACTACAAGATACCACAAACCTCAAACATAACATGACCAAATGCAACTTCAATTTAGCTACAGTAGCTCAAAAAAACTTTTATCTGAAAGTCTGAAATTACTGAAAAGCTAAATCATTAAGCGATTCTTCCACTTCATGTCACATCTTTATAGACATGTTTCACACCACCTCTTGTACAGAAAAATACAGTTTTAACCGCATATTAAAATATACTGAATTACAGGCTGAAATAAAATTTAAAAAACCCAAACAAACAAAAAACCTCGTTGTTGTTTTTAAGTTTCCAACAGATTATTAAATGGGTGTCAAAGGAGTAAAATGCATTCCTATGGTGTAAGTCTTATTTAACAAATGCCAATGTAAAACAACCTGAAACTGATCGGACAAGTACTGTGGGTCATTACCAGAAAGAGAAAAGAAAGAAAATTAATGACAGATGCTGACCTATGTATAATAAAATAAGAGAAAATATTTAAAAAGTAGGGCTGTCAAATGATTACAATTTTTAATCTGATTAATCACAGGGTCACTGTGGATTAATTTCAATTAATCACAATTAATACTTATTTGTTATGAATCTAAATTAATCACAAGGTCACTAGATTCATTTTGATTAATCACAATTAATACCCATTTGTTGTTTTTCATTTTGTGGGAGCAAAAACATTCATGATAGAAGGTGATGTAGATCCTCAACTGTAATTAGTTATTTTACATTAAAATGTATATTTTTTCTAATTTAAACTTGTGTAACTAAAGAAAATTACACCTTCTTGTAGAACTTAACAGAACCTCTAATGTTCTGATGACTATGTTTTTACTTTTTTACACTTGGTTTATTGTTTTCATCAGTAACTAATGTAACTTGTTTCAAAATGTGTAAAGACTTACTGTATTTTCACACGCGCACTATAAGGCGCACCGGATTATAAGGCGCCCTTGCGCCATGCGTCCACCAGATGGCGGTGTGCTACAACAAGTGACAATACTGCCTGCAATTGCGTCATGCATCCACCAGAGGGTGTTTGACTGACAGATAAGTCAGTCAAACTTTATTTACAACCAGAAAGTCTCAAAATGTTAGTAATATAATAACACTC
>JAQQAE010009815.1:0-14406 GCA_029823295.1 Pseudamia nigra
AGGGGGGTGCGATAGGAAAGGGTAAAAAAAAGTTTCCAGCTCCTTGGGAAGCAAAATTATGGTCACATAGAGGAAAAAAAAAAACTCATATGCACAGTTAGCAGACATGTTGCTACACATTAACAAAGCAAAGTATCAGAGTTAGGGGTGTGCGTCAGTGTGCAGTGGTGGTCGCTGGATGCATTGTTGTATCAGTTCTGATAGGAAGTCAAATCTCTTTCAGCGCATAAAGCCCAGATGTTAAATTCCATGCTAGCTACCATGTCAGGTTCCAAGCTACCTCCCGACATGTCCATAGAAAAAGTTCAAACTTAACCTCAGGTCAAGAATCCTCTCAGCACATATAGCCAGATGTTAAGTCCCATGATAGTTACCATGGTGGCACATGTCCATAGAAAAGGTAAAAGCAAGAAACCGATGCCCGCATCAGGAATGAGAGCAGTGTTTTCAAATCATAAGACAATTTCAGGGTCACTGCTCCAGCTATGTGGGTGTGTCTGTTGTCATGGTAACAGCTCTACAGGTATCTCCACTGTCCAGAGGTCACGTCCCCCCCGTGTGCTCAGCGGCGCTTTCAGCCAGCGGGGGTTTGACAGACGGGTCAGGTGTTTCTCCTGCAGACCAATTAGGATGGCTGATTTCTCCAGCTGCTGAAGCTCTGCCCCCTGCAGGGAGGCAGGGCACTGCCAGGTTTCTCCCACATCCACCAATCCTGAAAGAGAATGGACCCTGTGAGGCGTTCAGGCACCACTGAATTTAAAGGGTTACCTGAAGGTTACCTGCCACAATGCCGCGTCCGAAACGGGCTCCGGATTCCAGCAGCTCCAAGATCTGGTCCTGGTCCAGGCCTAGTGCTCTGCTCAGAACTGCCCTCCACTCGTCCCCCTCCCAGTCCCGCTGAGCCACATGGACTGCCAGGGTCTGGTTCTGCATTGATGCCAGAACTGGCCGCCAGCGTGTCTCCAAGGTCTTCACCCCATCCAGAACCAGACCTGCATATGGAGGGCGGAACGAAAGGCACTGGAACTGGACCGACATCAGGTTCTGATGAGGAGAAACTGTACAAATGTCAGGTTCTGTTGGGGAAGAACAGGACATACAGTCAGGTTCTGATTAGGAGGGACCAGACTATGTGGTGATATTTTTCAAAGCAATCTGAAACTTTCAGAGTAGTTGTGAAGACCACATAAAATCACAACAAAGGTGTGAGACTCCAGAGAAGGTGCGATTTAAAGTAGAGGTTGACAGATTATCGGCGCTGATATTTGTAATTTTTATTTATTTATATATGTGTGTGTGTGTGTGTGTGTGTATATATGAGATAGATATAGATGTATATAAAAAAATTTTTAATCCGTCGGGCCAATATCAAGAAGTCAATTAAACTGTTTTATTTCGGCTCAGACACTGCTGCCTCTCTCTCTCCTGCTACTTCTGTCTCCAGCATTGTTCTGTGGAAACTGTCCTCACACACACGGCGGAGACGTAAAGTTTTGTGTTTTGAGCAAACACGTGTCGAAGGTAAATACAGAAAACGCTCCCAAAATTGTAATGAATATCCCACTGCTTTATATCTCACAACTACTTCTAACATTACAGTGTGCAGCAGAATAATGTACAAGCAGAGTAAACATTAGCAGCAGCTCTGCTAAGCTACTAGCACCTCCCGACATGCCTGTGAATTACTTGAAACAATGCTGTTGGTGATATCTATGTGGAAACAGTCTGATTGTAGAAGCCTGTGTGATTGTTGGAGAGTAAGAAATTCAATTCAGTTTTGTTGCAGGAAAGTATGTGGAGATGAAGGCCGACTAGTTTTTAACATAACGTTTGCTCGCCAGTCCTGCTCTCAGACTACGTATTAGCAATGTAGAGAATGTATGTAATGTGGAGAATCGTGTGCGTTTGTGTGGCAGTCATATGAAAAACTCTCCAGCTCATGACTACTACAACAACTTGAGACTAGGATCCATGCACTGGAGCTACAGTATTTTCTATTTGGTTAAATAAACATGACTTAGGCATTTAAACAAAGTTAATGGTTTGTATTATTCAATTGTTGTTTTTACAGGTATATGCCAATTTTTACACTTTTACTGCAAATGAATATCTGCTCTAAATATCGGTTATCGGCCTCCTCAACAACTAATCTGTATCGGCCCCGAAAAATCCATGTTGGTCGACCACTAGTTTAAAGCCTTCAACGCGTCATGAACGTCAAGTTAGACATGTCAACATGGCTGCCATTGAGCCAAAAAGGTGGAATGGTTTTACCTTGATGGTGGCCATGTTGACATGTTTTTAGCTCAACATTCATGAAGCATTAAAGGCACTGAAACACATTCAATGTTTTTGAATCAATCTCCACAATGAAGAGCAGAGTACCTGTTCTATTATATACATAATCACTAATGGGTAGATTAATCACAAACATATCAATATCTACGATCAGTGATAGTACTGGGGTACATTTATTCCTACTTGTATTTGAGAAGGTATTTCAAATAAATGTACTGTACTCCAGAAAGTAATTATTTTACAGTTCGATGAGTAGGAGTACAAAAATAAACTGAATAGTCAAGAAAATGAACTGAGCAACAAAATGAGCAAATGTTTACAAAAGTAATCACAAATTATCAAACTGATTGAAATAAAATCAAGTAAAGGAATTAAAACTAAAAATTGAACAAAAAAAAACCTAAATAAAATGTGCCAAATTGTTAAATGACCAAAGAATCAACAAAAATGAGTAAAAGTGAAGTAAACACTGGTAGAAATAATAAAGAAAATGAAAAAAATGACAAGTGAACAAAAAAACCTTCTAGAAGGTTGACTGAATGTAAGAGGGTGTGTGATGGTTTTCAGTGCTGTTCATGAACATAGCTAACAAAACTGAGCCTTTTTTCCATCGAGAAGAGAAACTCCCATGTTTAAATCAGAAGAACCGGGTGACCCAAGCAAACGCGTCTGGTTCTGTTCAGGAGGAACCAGACGCAATGACAAAAATGAACCAAATCAACTAAAGTGCTGTTTCAGAAAGTACTGCTTGATGAACAAAATCAACAAACGTGAATAAAATAAACTAGACACCCCTCCTTGAATCACCACCTTATTGTGGTGGAGGGGTTTGTGTGCCTGAGTGATCCTAGGAGCTATGTTGTCAAGGGCAATTCACCCCTGGGGAGGGTCTTCAAAGGCAAACTGGTCCTAGGTGACAGGTCAGAGTGATTCACAAGACTTTATGAAGCATTTCCTGTGGGCCCACCTCCTGCAGTAAGGGTCTGGTGCTGCGTGGTTTGGCTGGCAGCTGAAAGTGGGGGCCTGGGAACACCTGTGGGTCCCCCCAGAGGAGGTGGCTGGGAAGAAGGAAATCTGGGCTACTCTGCTTAGGCTGCTGCCCCCATGACCCTGACCCAGATAAGCAGAAGATATATGGATGAAAAAAAGAATCCAAGAAAAAATTAAATGCCATTAATGATGTAAAAGGTCCCATAAAACAAACTACTGGTTGAAAGTAAACAGTGGCAATAAATGAACACTGATTTAGTGCTCATCATAAATATGGAGCAGCACAGATGTGATAAAGATTTAAGTGGGGAGAGTCACATGGACATATAGTGTGTGTGTGTTCAGTGAAACAAAGGAAAATGTACACAACTCTGGATGAATAACATTCTATTCTGGACACACAAACACTGGTTCTATTCTTCACGATCATTTTTGGTATAAATGCTCTGAAAAACATTCAGGACCCGGATCCGAGTCGGTTCCATGTTAGTGTGAAGTTCCTGACCTGTTCAGAGAACTCTGGTGTCCAGAATGATCTGACTCAGATTGTACCCGATACACACCTGCCCCCTCTGCTTCTATCCCTCCACACCATAGACATAATAAAGATAGACACCGCATTGGTTGCTGTGCCGTAAGAAATGCGGCCGATTTTCAGCGCCAATAGGCAGTAGCGGTCGATGCGGCGTCTATCTTTAAAATGTCTATGCTACCCCGCCCCCCCGCTCCTCTTCTTCTTCGGCTGTCTCTTCACGTGTTTCCGGTCCTTATTCTTGTCCTCCTCCCTCCTGTGCCGCCCCTCTGCCGCCCCCCTCAGGATGACACCTGCAGGTACAGGCGAACTCCGGTTACCATGGAGACCAACCTCATTCAATCCATTTCCATCAGTATTTGTTCATGTTCCTGATCACGTGACACGGTTTAGTTTAATTGTTGTTCATTTTGCACTTTTTGAGCATTAATTTTCTTCACTTTTTGTTCATAGGTTGTTTTTTCATGGTTTTTATGATTACATTTTGTTCACTTTTATGATTTTTGTGTTTGTTCAACATAAGGTCAATGTTCAGTCTTCTATAGCTGTTTTTTATAAGGGTGGCTGTAGCTCAGTCGAATGGGTCGTTCATGAACCAGACGGTTGGAAGTTCGATCTCATGTCCAAAGGCTGAGTTGTTCTCACTGGTGTGAGTGCTTGTGTGAACAAATGGATGAATGGAAGAAACAGCATAAAGTGCCTTTACCAATGCAGGGTAGAAAGGTTCTGTGTTAGTACAAGAGCATTAAAAGGTTATATTTGTGGACATTTGTCTTTTTTCAGACGTATAGTTTATATTTGGTTACACTAACAAACACCGAGCATCAGGATGAATCGGTCCATTTCACACAGAAATCAACACTGATGCTCGTCTTACTTTACCTCTTTTGAAGTTGACATGTTGTATTTTGTATCTCTGAATCTTAATTAATCAATGACCTTTGCTCATTTGAACATGAGCCTCAATTTTATCCTGAATTTAATCACATTCAGTTTCATTTAAACACTGTTTACTGCTACATGGGAATAAACTGAAACTCAAAGACGCATTCTGTTACTTTATTTTTGCTGAAACATAAATAAATTTTAAACTCATCAAAAACACAAACAGAATCACATTTAGATTAAGCTTAATCAATAAACCTTCAGATTTATATTTTTAATTTATAGAACATATATTTTTTTCACCAAAAACTACAAGAACACGAAACACATCATCGTCACCGTCATCATCATTATCATCATCATCATCATCATCATCATGCAAAACCAGAAAATGACACTGTCAGCAAAACCACAACTAATCACAGCACAGGATAAAGAGGCGGGGCTAAGAAGACACGCCCTCTGTAACACAGTAAAGAAAAACTCACCTTATTTACCTGATGTAAAATATTTACTTTCACTGTGGAAAAGAGTAAAACACAAACAAAATATTCTGACATGAAAGAATTGTCTAGTTTGTAAAGAAGGTGACAGCAGCAGCTATGATGACATCATCATGACATGACAACAAGCAGCATGTGGTTACCATGGCAACCGGCCGATCAGATGTAAATTAACACAAACAATAAAAAATAAACATAAATAAGCAAAAAAATAACCATATAAAATAAGCAAAAATACACATACATGAACCAAATAATCATAAACAAAATACTGTAAAAATAAATACATTTTAAAAACATATACAAAAAATTTAAAAAAAAAAAACTTTAAAACAAATGGAGCCAAAATTATTGAGAATCAGTGATTTGGTATAAAAACTGCTGAAGTGAAATGTCAAAATCTGCGTGGAGTAAAAATAAAAATTTAAAACACGTGGAAAAATAAATGCATAAATATGTGAATTCAAAACACCATAATCTTTATGTACAATCAACTTTAAAAGAGGCATAAAGTTACCAAACAAATAAACAAAGAGCAAAGAATATACTAATAAATAGTTGAATTCATAATTAAATAATTTAAGAGATATTTGTTGACCACCGGAAATAAGACTGAGTGAAAACCACAATGGGAACAATATTGTAAAACACAAAATAGAAAATCTGAAACTATGTAAAACCAAGAGTATGTTCAATAGTGTTCCTTGCGTGTAACCATGGCAACACGCCTCTGTAGCCATAGTAACAGGCTTCTGCAACCACAGCAACAGGCCTCTGTAACCACATTAAGAGCCTCTGTAACCACAGCAACAGGCCTCTATCCACTGACAACAGGCCTCTGTAGCCATGACAACTGCCCTCAGTAACCATGACAACTGGCCTCAGTAACCACAGTGACAGGCATGCTCAACTCTTGAGTAACCATGGCAACAGGCCAAAGTAACTACAGTAATGGGCCTCAGTGACAATGGTGACAGACCTTGGTAACCACAGTGACAGGCCTCAGTAACCATGGCAACAGGCTTCAGATCAGAGTCACAGGCCTTGGTAACCACAGAGATGAGGCTTGGTAACAATGACAGATCTAAGTGATGACAGTAATAGGCCTCTGTAACCATGGTAACAAGCCTTGGTAACCACATGAACACACCATGGTGATAGGGCTTGCGACTGTGGTAATTCGCCTCTGTAACCATGGTAACCAATCTCTGTGACGCCAACTTCTCAGTCAGACCAGTCCTGGTCCTCGGGCTCAGACTCCTCCTCAGATTCGCTATACTCCACTGCAATGCGACGTGATAGGATGGTGGCCACATCATTTCCTGTCGGCTCCCGTTTCTTGGCCTCCTCCTGCTCCCGCTGCTCCTGGACCTTCCGGAGCTGGATTCCTGCAAGACCAAAACGCAGAGATATGAGTTTAGGACCAACAGGATACAGACAGACCAAACAGAACCAACAGATCCCAGAGAAACCCAACAGAACCCAGAGGAACCCAACACAACCAACCAGACCAAGAGGAAACCAACAGAATCAACCAAGCCCAGAAGAAACAAACGGAAACAACCAGACCAGATAAAATGAATAGACTCTAGGGAAACCCAATAGGACCCAGAGGAACCAAATAGAACCAAGAGGAACCCAATATGACCAACCAGACCAAGAGGATATCAACAGAATCAACCAAGCCCAGAAGAAACAAACAGAAGCTACCAGACCAGATGAAACCAACGGAATATAGGGAAACCCAACAGAACCCAGAGGAGCCAAACAGAAGCAGAGGAATCCAACAGAACCAACTCCAGGAGGAAACCAACAAAACCCGAAGGAAACTAACATAACCAACAGAAACCAGAGAAACCAAACAGAAACAATTAGTCCCAGGGGAACCCAAAAGGAACAACAAGTCCAGAGGAAATCAACAGAACACATAAAAAGCAACAGAAACCAGAGGAAACCAACAGAACCAACCAAACCCACCAATAATCACTTTACCGCAACAGCCTGTTGGGGTGGTGGTAGGAGCCATCCATCTGGATTTATGGAAGGCATTCAATGCTGTGAATCATTCCACTCTCCTCTTTAAAATAGTCAAGTTCAAACTTTCTGTTAATATACTCAAATGGCTGCAGTTTTATCTGGCTGATCATTCCCAGTGCATCAGAATCAAAGACAAATCTTCTGCTTTTCAACCGTGTACTATGGGAGTCACCCAAGGATTGATTCTTGTTTTCTATCTACATAAAAAAAAACTCCCCACAGTCTGTGATAATGTTAAAACAGTAATGTATGCAGGCGATACTGTCTTATTTGCCCATGGAAAAATATTATAATGAAGTTGCAGCCAAATTAACTGAGGCTATGGAAAGAGTGGCAGATTGACTTGACCGAGCATGTCTTATGTTGAATACGGACAAGACAATTGCTATGTTTATTGACAAATAAAACAAAAAAGGAGAGTATCCTAATACGTATATTTGTGAAAGGTCAAATGATAAAAAAATACTGAAGCTCACATGTTGAACTTTAACCATCTGAATTTCTGTTATATTAGGAACTTTGTAACAACTGAAGCTGCCAAAATGTACATGAATTCAGCATATATGTATGCCATGCTGGACAGAGGTTGAACACCAGATCAGAACACCTGATACTGACCTCGGCGAATGGCAGCCAGCAGGTCACTGCGAGCATCGTTCATCGGGAAGTTGGGTCCTCCAGTTGGCTTCCTGCCATCAGTTACTGGTGGCAATGGAGGAGCAGTGGTGGAGGGCGGTACCTGGCCTCCAGGACGGGAGGGGGAGGGAACATAATTGGCTGGGGGAGGAGGCGGAGGGGAAGGGCTGTAGGGGCGAGAGAGGATGGCAGCACCACCTGGGGGGAAAGACAGATCAGTTGTTTCTCAGATAAAATGCAGGGTTTACAATAGATGAGCAATCGGAACTAGAACCAGAACCAGAGAAGCTGGATGAAACCTGAATGAAAATCACTGTAAAAAAAGATACTGTATAATCACTGCAGAGTCTAAAGTCACTGTATAAATCACTGTACAGTCTAAAGGTAATGTATGATCACTGCATAGTCATTATAAAGTTACTAAAATCACTTTAAATTGCTCCTGAATGTATTTTCTGTCTTGTAAGCCACATGTGTTCGAGTGCACATCTGTTGCCTTGGTTACCAGGAGCGGACACAGGGTGCAGCGGTGCTGCCATGGTAGTGGTGTGGGCAGAGCTGTTGAATGCCAGTTGTCCAGCTGCTGGCATGAGAGGGGGAGGTGGAGGGGGGGCTGGAGGGATCTGATGGTCACTGTGAAGACACAGAGGTCAAAGATCACACAGGGGTTGGTTCAGTGTACTGTCTGGCCATGTGTTTGTCTGGTATCATACTTGGCCTCCTTGGCTGCAGCGCTACGAGCACCATTCAGATTGGTTGAGCCGGTGGGCGGGGTTTGATGGTGATGATGATGTGGTTGGTTGCGGCCCAGTGAGTGTTGACGGGTTGTTGCTGCAGCAGCAGCGGAGGATGCAGAGGCAGGTCGGAGGGCACGGTCCAATGACTGAGTCTGGCCTGCAGCAGCTGAAGTCATGTGATCGTTCCCATCATGCCCCTGGGCATCACGGTGGTGGGGGCTGGAGAAGGCGGGGTCATCGGATTTCCCTGATCTGAGCAGGTGGAGTTAGAGGGGGTGGAGTCCAAAAAAGAGTCATCAGAAAAAAAGACTGAAAACGCTCTGATAAAAGTGTCATGTTTAACTCAGCAAATCAGAACTCCTTAAAATTACAGACGAATGCACCGTTCAAATGTAAGGCACATTTAGACACTCATAACCCATGTGTGTGTTCACCTGGTAGATGTGTATTTACCTGTCTTGTCTGTGTTTACCTGTCAGGTGACAGTGAGCCGTCAGAGGTGTGATATGGTGATGGTGTCACTCGAGTGTCTGGGCGGAGCTCCTTATCATAGGCCATAAGGTTCCACTCCTGACGTCGGTTCCGAGCTTTACGGACCTTCAGCAACAACAGACACAGCTAGAACCCGACCTGATGATAATGTGTTCATGGAAACTAGGATATGTGAGTGTTCAGGACAATAATGTAGAAACTGACCTTCTTAACTTCTCGGCCTGACGACTCCTCCACATGTTTCTGCTCCTAAACAAACACAAAGACACACCGATGAATTCGGGACAGACAGACAGGTGGACAGACAGGGGGAGAGATGGACAGGTAGACAGATGGCAGGCAGACCGTTGGACGGACAGACAGATGGACAGATAGGTGGACCTTTTGTCGTCTCTTCTCTTTGCGTTTATTTTCTGTCGCCTGCAGCATCTTTTCCTTCCACAGGTTGAAAAAGTATGATGGGTCGGTGTAAAACTTCAGACCATCCTTCTTATCGTCCCTGAAGATAAAACAAAGACATAGTTCACAGACCCATGAGGACCTGTTGGGCAGACCATGAGGACAGAGTTTGGACCAGTAATTGTGACATCACTCATTGGTTTCTGAGACCCATCCAGGTGTGATTTCCTTGTCACTGTGTTGGAACATATTTGGAAAAAAGGGGTGGAGCTGCAGGAGAGGTCAGGTGGCTTATGGGTAATATAATGCTGAACACTATCTCAGAGCTTTAGTGAGACTTGTGGAGTCAATGTCATCACTTACAGCAACAAATGTGTTTAATTCAACATACAGAAGAAGGAGACAGGGCATCGTACAGACCTGTCAATCAAAGCCTTCTGTTCATTATAACAATGTGGACCTATATGGTCAGGATGTGGTTCTGGACCGACCTGTATGGGGTCAGGATGCTGAGGGGGGGTGGTTTGTCACAGCGATGGTACATCTCCAGAACTGGGTTGAGGATGGACCCCCGTGAGACCACCTGCTGGTCTTGGATGGTGCTGCTCCTGAAGGCCTTCCTCATGTTGATGTCCTGCAGAGACACTACACAGACACACAGACGTGATTCTGGACCAGCACAAAATATTAAGTTGGACAGGGTCTTTTTCCTCACCTTCCTCCACAGTGGAGTCCAGCTGGGTCACCTTGACAGACAGCACGTCCACTCGCTCCTGGAGGCTGGACATCCTCAGGTAGAAACTGTTGGCTTCTATGAAGAGCTCCCCGAAGATGTCCTCGGCATGACGGCCTGAGGACATGGAGACAAAAGGACTATAGCACACTAGTTCTATAGCACACTAGTTCTGGTTATTGCTCCAGGCTGAGACATGATGTCAAATCATGCAGATCTCTGATTGGTCGATCCAGAATGTCTGCTTTGTCGGTATGTGTTGTCATTGGACATGGAGCTGACCATGATTGTCTCGAACCCACCACACATTTTAAATCTCAGTCTAAGATCTATGGCTGAAATACTCTGTTTCTGCTGTCTGCGATATACTGCACATACTGTCTGATATACTGCACATACTGTCTGCTACGGTACATACTACATGTACTGTCTGCTACATACTGCACATACTGTCTGTGAAATACTACACATACTGTCTGTTAAATACTACACATACAGTCTGTGAAATACTACACATACTTTCTGCTACATACTACAAATACTGTCTGTGAAATACTACACACACTGTCTGTTAAATACTACACATTCTGTCTACTACATACTACACATACTGTCTGCTACATATTACACATACTGTCTGTTACATACTACACATACTGTCTGTGAAATACTACACATACTGTCTGTTAAATACTACACATTCTGTCTGCTACATAATACACATACCGGTACTTTCTGTTGCAGATCCAAAAAGCAATATTGTGGCTTTGGGTCTGTCAGACCACTTCTTTTAGTGTTATGATGGTCTGTCTCTCTTCCATTGTTTTTTTTCCTTTTTCTCGCCATTTTATAGCAACACAATGCTTTTTGCAGTACAGTACTATTCAAATAATGCTCACAAGGATATGGTATCACCTTGGTATTCCAACACTGATTTTATGCAAACAGAGGGGGTTTTAATTAATCAAGCAAATTTGGGACTTGTCTAGGAATTACTTGCACCAACTTTCAAGGCTTGATCAACCTTTGTTAGGGCAGAAAAGCTTTAAGTTCTTGACACATGTCTTGGTCCCCGAAAAAAGGCCTTTTTGTATAACTCTGAGATGTAGGTTATCGTTCGGTTTTGGGTAGCCCTAACTATTCTTAACCTCCGACACTTCTGTGCTTATGTTTGTACCATTTCAAATTATTCATTGGACTTGAGCGACTTGCATTTCAACAAAACTTGAAAAATTGGGGTGTTCTAAAACTTTTGAACAGTAGAGTAGTATTACACATATGATGCTTAGTCTGTCTGGTTCTGATTCTGGTTGTAGTTCTTTCTCTATTTGTGGTTCCAGGTAAGGTTGTTGTTATGGTAATGGTTGTGGTTCTGGACTCACTCAGGCCTCCCAGCTGTTTGATGACGGCTGCAAGGGTGCTGTTGGTCACACATTCCAGTTCACTGGTGACACCATCCGGTAGAGTACCGCGACACAGGAAACGAGGCTCAATGACACGCTTCACCAGGGGCATGATGGGAAATCTGGAACACACAGAGGCATGATGGGAAACTAGGACACATAGATGAAGAGGTGAGGAAATGAGGAGACAAGGAAAAGAGCAGATAAGCAGACAAGGAGGTGATTAGACAAAGAAATGAGCAGATGAGGAGACAAGGAGATAAGAAGGTGAGGAGACAAAAAGATGAGTAGATGAGGAAATGAGGAGGTGATGAGACAAGGAGATGAGGAGACAGGTAGATGAAGAGATGAGGAGGTAAGGAAACACGTAGACAAGGAGCTGAGGAGATGAAGAGGTGAACAAGGAGATGAGGAGACAAGCAAACGAGGAGAAGATGAAATGAAAACATGAATAGATGAGGAGATGTACAGTAGAGACAAGGGGATGAGGACATGAGAAGACAGAGCCTATAAACAGTATCCCCACATTTCTTTATCTTTTATTGCTTTAATAAATTGAATCATTGTCAATATATATAATAAGGTCACATGTGTAACTCAAATATGGCAGAAAAAGAGAATTCAGCCCTGAACATTCATTTAGTTTCTTTATGTAGTGGGGATATTGTGACACTTTTGGGCCAGTTATTTAAGTTTTTTTGTTGTATTCTCATAAATTTGTGTTCATTTGTAGGGATTATTTTGTTAATTTTTGGGTAATTTTCTTCATTCTTTGTTTTTTTTTTCATTTTGTTGCTTATTTGTGTCATTTTGATCAGTTTTGTTTCTTTCCCTAATTAATTTGTTCATTTTCTGTTCGTGTTTGTTACATTTCTTGACTATTCACTTAATTTTGGTTCATTTCATAGATTATTTTGTTTGCTCAACCTCAGTAACATATCCTCAGGGTCTTCCTGAGGCTCCTCACTGATGATCTTAGTGCAACGACTGGACTTCAAAATGCCCCAACAATATAGAACCCCCTCCCCATGTAAAGGCTTGACTGCTTTGACATTCCCCTGGTCTGATAAGACCAAAATGGAGCTTTGTATCCATCAGCATAGATGCACCAGGACCATAGTCCGTATCCGGACAGTGCAGTAGTTTCTGCTCCAACATGCTGCCCCCACATTAATGTAATAAATGTGATTTATTACATTAAATGACATTTACGTTACACGTTAACTAGCCCCGCCCCCGGTTTAGGTCCTCACAGGAACATGCAAACACACACGAACAGAAGCGGCATTACGTCATGCACACATTTCCCCAGAGTGATGGGGGGGGGGCGCAATCAGATCATTCAGATCCATCTACTGATTGATGACATCTCTGATCAACGCGCGTGAACGATGTGGCTGAGACTCGACTATCACCATCGATGTAACAGTGTGACGACCCGGACTCACCGCAGGCCGGCCCGATCCGGTCCACCGCTGGTTCTGGTTCCACCGCTGCTGGGTCTGTTTCTGATCCTGGCGTAGGTCCCACTCCGGGCTCGGTTCGTTGATGTGATCCGTCACAGAGCGGCGGAGCGCGGATTCATCACGGCTCCAATGGGGATGGAGGAACCGGAGGAGAGGCGAACACAGGCGGGGGAAGCCGAATCGAGGCGGAGGAAGCCGAACATAGGCGGAGTAAACCGAACCAGGGCGCAGGAAGCCGAACATTGGCGGGGCATGTCGAACAGAGGCGGAGGAAGCCGTAACCTTCCGATATCACAAGGACTAATGTAGCTGTACAACCTAGTTCCTTAAGATGCAGCATCTGATAATTAAGTCTAAATAGTGACATAAAACATCCTACATCTGCACTCTTTTATTGTGTTCTTATTTTCTTGAAACAGTCCTGTGACCAAATACTTTTGTCCATGTAGTGTAGGAGATAACGTCCCCGTATACACAACTCTATGGATTTTGTGGTTCATGCTTGAGTTTTTTGTCACATGAAGACTTTTCTTGGATTTTCTATGCAGTGATAATACCTTCACAGCACAGTAAGAAGGTCTGAACCTACCACACATCCGTGGGGTCTTTCTGCGTGGGTTTCCTCCCCCAGTCCAAAAACATGCAAAGTATAGGTGGATTGGTGTCTGTACATGTGCCATAGGTATGACTGTGAGTCTGTCTATATGTCAGCCCCATGATGAACTGGTGACTCATCCAGGTGTACCCCACCTTTTCCCTGAGTTTTCCCCATTGCTTATGTACAGTATATATTATTTTCATTATATCATATATTTAGTTAATTTATTTGTGACTATCCATGTGCTTAATTTTGTGTTATAGTAATACCGTATCATTGTCCTTGTACTTTTAGAAGCAGACTGGGGAAAAAAGGGGTAACAACAAACCAGACGTTTTGTCAGGAAATAAACAGAGCAGAGGCTCCAAACAACATCAGTGTGTTGGTCGTTCATTATCAAAGGGAAAATCACAATGCAGAGACCCAGGCCAGTTACCTAAATATAAAAGTAAAGTCTACTATGCTGCTTGAACAAACTTAAATGTTAAATGAAAGAATAAAACGCTGAACATGGCTTTCACCTGTTTATTCATCTAAACAAATGTTTATATTTTTATTTACATTCAAATTTTGTAGAGTTTGACATAAAACCAAAACACAACCATCAATCGACAGTATTCAACATGAAAATTAAATGTGGACTATTAAACATAAGATCATTGTCATCCAAGTCTCTTTTAATTAATGATTTAATTAG
>JAQQAE010009816.1:0-14405 GCA_029823295.1 Pseudamia nigra
TCTCTTATCTTTTTAAATGGGTGAACTTGCACATTTTTACATTTCCCAATACTTATTGTCCCCACTGTATATCTTTTTCTGGATCCTTTCCAACCGGTCCTATTGCCCCTTTTCCACTAGTGCCTACTCGGCTTGGCTTGGCTAAACTCAGCTCGGTTCTCCTCAACTCGGCTTAGTTTGGTTCGTTTTCCATTGCAAGTGAGTACTACCCGTGTAGGCAGAGTCATAGGCGGAGTCGCATCCCGAAACTCTCCTGTCGGCATTTGTAGGCAACACAAGCACAATGGACCATACATGCTGTACTCTTAACTCATTAATACTTTCTATTGATGAAACTCACATGACTTCTATAATTTCCTTCTAATCCTTCATTCACACAAACCATTCATGTATCCTTCTGTAGTAATATTGAAACGTGAGATTACTCTGTGTGTCTCTCTTGTCCCCTGTAAATGATTTCTGCTGCTACTGAGGACATTCTTATAGCCCTTTTCCCTCCCCTCATGTTGACATTGCTATGCATACAGGTCTTTTACTGATACAAAGGGATATACTTGAAGTATACTGGGAAGAAGGGAAACCAGTATCCTTCTGTTTGGGGTCCACACCTCCCTCCTTACTCCTCCCTTCATTCACCATTCAGTTCTTCTGTTTGTCTGTAGCTTTGTCCCACAGTTTCAGCATGTTTCACATGTTGCTAACGTGACTTTCTGAACAGGATCGGACATCACTGTTGGTTCATTTTCCTCGTGATGCTGTGCATTCTGCACACTACACACCAGTGGGACGACTCCCCATCCCACATGCTTATCGTCTTCTCCTTCTGTGCCAACTCAACGTTTGGATGGACTTCATGTGTCTGATGCAGCATCCCCAGACAGTCAGCTTGTACGGCCACTGCAGAAATCAAGGCAGCAGTCAAGCAGGTTAGAAGGAGCCACATTCCTCCTACAGGCCTTGCCGTGGCGGTGATAGCTGTTCAACTGGGTTTCCCCTGCAGTCTCTATCATTTGAAGATCATAATCCACAACCCTCAAAGGCAGATTCTTTCTTGTGACAATGTCCTTGATTACAGTCATGGGTCAGTGGGCTCTGCAATGTCTGTATGTCCTCTCAAGAGTCTTGTTGTTGTCCATGTTGGTTGAGCTAGCTCACACGCTGCACATATGGTGGAGGAGCAGTGGGGGGAGTGGATTCCTTATTATCTCAGTAGAACAGGATAAAGATAATCAGTAATCACCACCACACATTCAAATACTGTTTTTTCCCACATCTTATTTCTCTTGTCATCCTCATTCTTCACATATAGTATGTCTTCTGATCCACGTACCAAGCCCTTTTATGTTCCCTACAATCTTTATGCCTTTACTACCGATCGCTCATGTTGCAATTCTCACTTCTCCTTCATACCTTCAGTTGGTTCCTCCACTTTGAGGAAACCCCACTTTACCCTCTCGCGTTTGACTCTATTGTCAGGATATGTCGGATTTAATTGACGTTAGGTGACTGAAGCTAAGCGTGCTCTGTTTGCCTTCTACGGCCGTAACCCCCAGTTATGTGCCCTTGTGTGCCAACCTAAGGTGTGCGTCTATGAGTCTTTAGTCAACTGATGCATACAGACCCAGTATGGTACTGAAACTAATAACCAAGATATGTCTATCAACAACTCCCGATAGTTGTGAGGATTTTCCCCTTATCCTTTGTAGCTATGCCCTTGATTGCATCAACACTGGATTTCTTACTGAATGGGTGCGTTGAGTTCTCCCAGACAGATCGGCAATCCGGGCTCCGCTGGAAGACAAATAACCCCCGTTGCCAATCCAACAAAATCCAGATCACACGTCTGTCCCATCTGGGGTGCCATTTTGTTGTGGTAATGAGGAGAACTCATTAACAACATTTATTCATAATACACCATAACCCCAGATTCAGTCAAAGTTACAACAGCATGCATTCTTTATCTGCAGATAGGGTCAGCACTTCAGTTGCCACAAGCAGGCTCAGAGTGACTGACCCTGAATCTGTGTTTCCTGATCACTTTTATAATCCTGTGGACAAAGGAGTGTCTTCTTTCAGTCGACATCAAAGCAAAGCCCTTGCTTCCATACCCAGTAAAGTATGCGGGTCAGTGGTTTTCCGGAGACACTATTGTCTTCAGACATCCGATCCCTACTATCAACGTAGCACTTCCCCCATTTCTACCTAAACCTTAACATGCTAAATTCTGACAAACTCTTAGATATGTAAAATATTCTCCAACACTGCACACCTTGGTTTTGTTTAGTTTTTTGTTTGCTTTGCATTTTTTTTGTTGTTGTTGTTTGTTTGTTTGTTTTGAGTTTGTTGTCTGACAGTTGAAACCAGTCTGACCATTCTCTTCTGACCTCTGGCATCAACAAGGCATTTTCACCCAGACAACTGCTGCTCACTGGATATTTCCTCTTTTGCAGACTAGTCTCTGTAAACCCTAGAGACATTGTGTGTGAAAATCCCAGTAGATCTGCAGTCTGAAATAATCCATCTGGCACCAACAGCTATGACACGTCCAAAGTCACTTAAAATCACCTTTCTTCCCTATTCTGATGCTCGGTTTGAACTTCATGATGACCATATGTACATGCCAAAATACACTGAGTTGCTGCAATGTGATTTGCTGATTTGTTATTTGAGTTAACAAGCAATTGAAGAGGTGCACCAAATAAAGTGGCTGGTGAGTGTATTGTTCACCAAGTATTGCTTGAGTTTTTGAGTCAGCACTCCTGAAAACTGCAATGCTCACCTAAGTTTGACTTGTTGACCAAGAAACCAGTTCTTATTTTTCTCCTTACTCCCCTTTTTAATAATGTCTGGGTCTACCAAGGTCCCTTTATTTTTCCAGTGCAACATGATAGAATAGCTGAAACATTGCAATAGCATAACTGCACTATGCGGAGATGTTCTTTGGATGCTGTCTCCTCAGCAGGATAACAGAATGATAAGTTCATTGTCCCCCTGCAAACTGATATGGTAAGGAGATGATGCAGCACCATTGGGTGGTCCCTGGAATTATAAACCAAGTCTCTGCAATTGAATCATATCTGTGCACTAAAATGTAGCAGTGATAACCTGGTGCCTACTGTGCACACAGGAGTTAGGGTTTGAAGGAAATGATTTGTTTGTTCTGCCAAATGAACTCCAACAATTCACAGGCAGCTTGTGTCTTATCTCAGGGCAGCAGCAGTAACATCCCTCTGGCTTGTTGTTTTCATATTTCTGCTGTGCGTTCCCACTTAGTCAAGCGGTCACTGGGGAGGAGAGGTCACCAGATGCAGGCAGGGGAAAAGATGGGGAGAGAAGAGTATAAAGAGGGAATAATGACAGGATGGGAAATGAGTGGAGATGTGGAGATGAGAGGAGAAAAGAGGAATATGAAGGGAGGATGAGAGGAGATGAAAGAAAAGATCCAGAGAAAGAAAAAGAGAGAAAAAGAAAGAACAGAAGAATAGCACAGAAAATATAGACAATAATAAGTGGAGGGCAAAATGAAGGTAGGGTCAAATGAGGACAAGAAGCAAAACAAAAAACGAACAAGAAGGAAAGGCAAGAGCCTACAGGAAAGGGAATCAAGAAACAAAATAATGAAACTTAGTAACTGTCATTAAAAACATAATCAGACACAATAGCTCATTTTTATGGTAAATGAATTGATAATACTTTTTAAAAATGTATTTTACTCTTTGCATGTAAAAGATAATAAGATGCATTAGAATAAGGACTGATTTTGATTTATTGATTTTAATTTAAAGTTCAATACATAACAATTGGCATAAAATGAAGCACTAAATGAACAAAATGAAACAATCAGAACAAATGAAATTAAGAAGATAATGTATAAAACAAAGAAATATTAACAAAAAATATCATAAATGAACATAAAAAAGGTCAAAGTGAATCACACTGGGTTGCAAAGGAACAAAAAAATGAGCAAAAACATTCTTATTTATGTAAAACAGGGTTTTTTAGACCCCGAAGAGGTACAAGTCATGTAAAATTACAAACTGAAACAAAATAATTGTTATTTGGGGGGTAGGGGAGTAAATGCTCATTGTTAATATTGAGAATACTCAATCCCCCTTGTGAAGTCACACCCATGATTAAAAGGATGTCGGAAAAATAGAAGGAAAACTGGAGGAAAAGGAGCATGAAAAGAAGGCAGCTTTTATTGGATTAGGGCAGGGGTGTGCATCCTTTACCATCTGAAGAGACATCTAATGTGTTCACAGCTGGAAAAAATATTTGAACCCCTCATGTACCATATGTTTTATGTGGCAACATGTTAACACCAATGTGTGTATTATTTTATTAATTTTTGTACATTTTGTGAATTAATTTATTCTTTTTGTTGCTGTTTTGTCTCATTTTTTGTTCATTTCATCAATTATTTTGTTGATTTTTGTTTGAGTTTTTGTTCACTTTGCAGATTGTTTGGTTACTCTTTTCTTGAGTTTTTGTTCATTTTGTTTGTTAAATTATTTATTTTTGTGAGTTTTAATTCATATATGTCATTATTTAACTTTCCCCCTTCATTGTTTTTGTTGTTTTACCTGACTGTTTTGTACATTTTTGTTTAATTTTGGATTTTTTGTTCAATTTTTCCATTTGTATTCATTTTCATAGAGTTAATTTAGAATTTTGATAATAAAAATTTTGTCCAGTTTCCTGATTATTTTTATTATTTTCTTTATCTTGTTCATCATTTTATTTATATCTCTTCATTTTCTTATTTTTGCTCTTTTTTATTATTTTGATTCATTTTCCTGATTATTTTGTTTATTTTCTTGATCATTATAAGATGTTACTTCTATTACTGGACACAGTTACAGATGCCACTGGTTGTGAGAGAGACAAGAAAAATGAGACAGGAATTAAAAAAACCAAAAAAAATGGAGGAACAAAGTGAGGAGAAACGAGGAGAAATGAGGAGGAGGAGGAAGTGGAGGGTGGACAGTTCCAGAATAAGCTTGACTGTTTATCATTTAACTCCCTGAAGAGTGCCGAAATCCTCTGAGAACAGACTACTGTGGAACCCTGGATGGACTCCATGTGGAGAGGGCAGGAGGCACAACACACAAACAAACACGTTCGGATGGAGCCAGCAGCTACAATCATAGCTCAGCAGGGCATAAGTGTTGGGGAGTATTACACAGCACATTGCCACCTACTCAGTCAAAGTGGATTTCGCAGCAGATATATTGATAGAAATATGTTCACTGGCAGCGTTATTAAGCCATCAAGCCATACAAAATAGATTTTTCTGGCTGTCAGGGTGCTGATATTAAGTAATGATGACTGAATGGCTGAATGTAAACATCCGGACACTGGGTTTGATTGACTTCTCCAAGAGCCCTGTAAGATTTTGGCTTATTTAAATAAACAGGAGCAAAGGTTGTGAACTGTTTCCCATGCGTGGGTACTGCAAGGGCATGAGTTTGCATTGTCACATTACATTAATCTTGGCTAATACCCAGCCGAGAACTGAGAAGACACTTTGATGTGTTTCTGTTTCTCCTGCATGTTATGGGAGATTGATGTCTGCATTTCCCTTAGATAGCTCACCCACGGCCTGAGTAATTCCCTCAGAAACAAACAAGACCTTGGAAAAACGTGACGAGGAAATAGTGAGACTGTGCTTGATGTCGTCCTTTCTGACGTTCCTGTTTTTTTCCCCCTTTTTCTTCTGTGGGCCAGTGCTGATGAGCTCTTTCATGCACAATTGAAACAAATGATTAGTCCATCAGTATTCAGAAGCCAGCGTCCCCCCTGCTGCCCTCTACCTCCGTGTTGGTTCTGCATGCAAAATCTTTTTCTCTCATTTTTCACACTTTCACACATATTTTTCAGCCTGCACTAGCTGTCTATTGAAAAGCCCAATTAACTAAAGAATGGAATAAATTAAATAAAGAGGTTAGACATTAAATCTGTTTGCGGACAGGCTGGGGTATTTTTTTTTCTCACAGTCTATCATGGGATCAAGAAGGAAGAGACACACGAAGGTAAAACATACAAGGGAAAATTGAAGAAAACACGGAGCAGGATCTTGACTTGCTTCTACTACCAACGTGTGGGAGTGAACGTCTATCTCCTTCACACACATACACACTCACACACAAAAATCACACATGTACGCATGGATGGATGAGCAAACACACACACCAGGACACAAGGCTGTATTGATTAACAGTGCCCTGAGGAAGAGAGAGAGTAAATAATGTGGCTCCCTGCAGACCTGCTCAGAGAGCCATTTTAAGGCTGACCTTTGCTGAGAAGCGGTACTATGAACTATTGGCATAGTTTAAGAGCATTTCGGCAGAATACAACTTCAGCAAAGATCAGGCAGCAGGGAAGAAATTCTGTCAGACAGTCTTCTCACTCTCTCTTAGAAGCCTGTTATGTAAGACTGTATTTTGCTTCTTACTTTAAAGTGTAACTAGTAGTTCAGTGTTCAGACTAAAATCTACATGTATGTTCTCCTCCTGTAGCCTGTGATATCCCTTCATTTGAAAGAACAATGTAAACATGGTAGTAAAGTCCAGCTATAGTGGTCATTCTTTCCACAAATGAGGACTCGTGTCACACCACATTTCTATGTTGCAAATATTCCATTCATCCATTATCCCAAAACCCTTATCCTGGCAAGGTTTGGGGTTGTGGAGCATTCCTGTTGTACTTGGAAGTCACAATTTCCAAGTTCCGGGTCAAAAATGTCAACTGGAACATCCCTTCAAGTCAGAATTCCATGTCAGAAAGTCAGAGCAACCCCACCAAACTCGACTTTACAATTCGATATGGCTGCTGCGCTACAACAACTGAATGATCATCGCTAATTTCTGTTGTATTTGTTTCATACTACAGTATGTCAGTCATACACATAGTACCATTCATTTGTTTTATCCATTGCATGTTACATCACTGTTTGCATGTGCAAAATGCCATGTAGAGTTGCTATCATGTAGCACATACAGTAGGTGTTGGGAAGTTGCTGAGAATGCGCTGGCTTTCCAGTACACGACCATGTTTTTCTGATATTGCAGCTGGAACGTGGTCAGGTCAAAGTTTAAGTCACTCCAAGTTTGAAACTACAAGTTCTTAGGTAAATGGTACGCACATGTTACGATTCGGTCCTAGTAGGTGTGTTTTCAGGTAGGGTTTCACTGGTATGATTTATACATTTTCTGAGGATGTGGGTGTGGTTTGTGAACTCTCTGTCATCAGCGGATTGGTTTTCTTTGGACGCTCTAATAAGTGACGTGAGGGTCCATCTTGAAATATTTGCTGTAATATTAAGATATTATAGCAAATAATCTGACAAATCACTGCTGTGCTCTTTAATTGATATTTCACTATGTTAACTTGGCTTACCAGTGAAGTCAGACCAAGTCAGAATCTCATATCTTCTATTTATTCAACAGAGTATAGTTTTGCCTGAGATACACTCATCTGTAGTTGTGGGTAATGCTTACACAAATAGCACCAAAATATGACTTTGACTGGTAGTGTTTGGTGAAGTTTTACCATGTCCGTAAGCTAGCAGTCAGCATTAGCTTATGCATAATACCCCTGATGTACTAAACTCCAGTAGCTCCACCAACATTAGTCCAAATATGACTACATCTAGTTTGTGGCTCCAAAATGTCATCCAGGAAATGACAACCTGATCGGCCTCGACATGGCCGTTCAGAAACCAATGGGTGATGGCACGGACACTTTGTCCACTAATATACGTATACAGTCTATGGTTTGATTAGTATAAAAGCTGCACTGAACTGCTATACACTTTCTTGTCTTTGGCTCAGTGGGAAGAAGTACATTTCAGCATGACATAGTTGCTCATGCACAGGGGAAAGCATGGGTATCAACGGGTGTGGACATCATGTATATGCCACGAACCAAATTTATTAAAGCAAGATAGCCTTGAAAGTGTCTATGGGAGTGACCAATATTTGCAGGAAATTTAGTAATTGAATGCAAAACACATAACAGCAGTTCATTTCAGTAATGACTTGCCCTCTGCAGAGACCAGCACAAGTGAGAGCAGAGTCTGATTGTGTGTGATACCAACACAAGCACTGATTATGACAAACATGATAATTGATTCTCCCAGAAAATTACCAACACAGACCAAGGAGTGGCCGAGGAGGAGTTTTCTGCAGCAAAACTGAGGGTGTTGTATAGTAGCCTAATATATTTTAAAATCACATTGCCCATCATGTCCACAAATGTACATCTGGATCAGCATTGCAAACTGCAAGGTACAGGAGGAGTAAAGCACTTTCCACAGGGGACATGTAAAAAGCTGGCACTGCACATGTCACAAACTGTCTGTACAGAACCATGCTGAACTTTTGGAAACATGTATATTTATATAGTTAGTAATATATAGTTTTGGGCTTAAAGCCTTATGACATGATAAAAAGTTGAGTAGCTCTTACCACTGACTTGACTTCCTGGTGAACGTCCTGCCATTATGTCAATGTGTTCTTTCTATTAACAATCTCAGGAACAGGAGTAACCCAGGGGAGATATGGACTGTTTTGCAATCAATCTGCTCTGATACTGCCTTCCTCTGACATTCAATAAAATATCAACACAAATTTTAAAAAGATAATTAAATCAAATAAAAATGTCTTTCTTCTCTTTCCTTTTCCAAGCACCAGCTCCTTCTCCATGTATATATACCAGGGAATAAGAAGGCATTGAATAATGGCCCAATTAGCAGTAATCCTTAGTAAATCCTTAGTAAATCATATTCACCCACTCATCATTAAATTCTGTCCTTCCCAAAAGCTGCACTCTGAAAGGGAACCTCATACTGTGTGTAGTGAGGTTAGGTGCAGAATTAACTGTGTCCATGTCTCTCTGGACACTGCGCCTTTTATTAAATCTCAGTAATATTACAAATGAGGGTTTCCTTCTACTTCTGCCTCTGCATGCAGGTACTGTAATTCATTGAAATTCAACCAAAAAACCTCAAAGTCGGTAAAGCTGTACATGCTGTATAACAGTGTGATGATATATGCACAACGGGTAACTTGCTTGCTTACTTGCTTAGGGCCTGCTTTAACATGGAGCAGGGATTGGAGAGGGGAGACAATCGTGTTAAGGCATGGCATGGGCTAACTATGCTTAGAGTGAGTGCAGCCTGTGCCCCAACTGACTGACTCAAGAAAAATACATTTTAAGCAGCTATAGAAGACAGCAAGTCCTACTAACATGTACAACAGTTATAGGTGGGTAATACCCAAGTACCTTTACTCCTTTATGTGTACTTGAGTACAGTTTCCCATAAAATATGCTTTTGAGAGTAGTTGTAGCTAGTAGTTGTCACCTTTGTACTCTTACTCAGTTACATTTCGATGGAAAAAATGTATTTCTACTTAGTTATAATTTACTCCACCTGGATGAGTAGGAGTAGAAAAGGTTGACATTTAAGAAAGAACAAAACAATCAATTAAATTACAGAGCAAAAACAATCAAGAATATTATAAAAATGAAGAAACTAAGCCACAAACTGAGCAAAAAATAATAATCAAAAAATTAACATGTACAAAAAAAATTATCAAAAAAAATTATCAAAACTGCCCAAAGCAGTCAAGTAAATTGTTTAAAGTACAAATGAAGAAAATAAGCAATACAATAAACAAAAAGGAAATAATCAAGTAAATATGATGAAAAAATGTAACGATGTGAGAAAAAATTGGATCAAAATAATTAAAAAGGTTAACAAAAAATGAACAACAAACAAAATACCGAGCATAAATCTGTAGAAATGAACTAACTAGGGGCCAAATCCAACATCATAAACTTACTCAATACTTGAGCATTTTATTGTTAGACACTTTTTTACACTTACTCATGTACTTGTTTATGAGTACTTCTACTTGAGTCTTGTAATTATAAAGTAACAATACTTTTACTTGAATACTGTTTCTGTTTACCTACTGCCAATATAACATAGAAACTGTCACTACTTTTTCACATTGCAGTGACTAGCTTGTTGAATCTTTACGGGTCTTTAGATCACAGCGAAGTGTGTACAGGAAACAGTCTGAAGGAACATTTGATTTCCTGGGAGAAGAGTTCAGGATTAAAACTGCACACAAAAATACCTCAGCCGCCGGCAGGTTCAAAAGCGCTGTTGTTATGCAACAGTTGGGTCTTTACTTTAAAAATGGCACTACTCTGGCAGAGTATTGTGTTTGGAACAATACTAAATGCCCGAGTTCATAAAATATCTTTCTGTTTAGACAGTGTAATGTACTGCAACTAGCCTGTGTTATCACTTCATTTGAAAGGACAATGCAAACATGGTGGTAAAGTCCAGCAATACAGGCCCCTTTTTTATCCAACAAAGGAATATTTGTCTCACACCTCCTTTCTATTGAGCAATTATGTTTCATGTTTCACAGCACAAATATTTACAAATGCCAAGTCTCAGAGGAGCACTAAAGTCAATTTGCAGGTAAGCACTGTTCTGTAGAGGCTATGCCGAGGGAAAGAATGAAAGGGTTTTGTATTTTGTATTATTAAAATACACAGCAAAGAGGTCCTGTATATTGGTTTTGTGTTGCAACTGAAGAGAAAATGTGAAAGCAGTCAGTCAAACAGAGGAAGTGCAGCTTTCATAGCACTTTATTTGTGTCAGACTGAAAAAGTCTGCTGTTACTGGCTTTTTCAATTATGCACAGTGTCCCTGCAGTGTCCCAGGGGTTCTTTACCCATATTCTCCCAGACGCTCCACTGTTTAATGTACACACTGCCAGTTCACTGCCTCCTGATATGCTGGGAACACTCCAGAGGGGATACCTGTGGTTTTCTTCCATTTGTGTTTGCTAGCCACATAACCCAATTCAGCCATAAATATGGGCTATCATGTCCATTTTCCATGCCTGGGCTTCAGACTAATTTACCACTGGCACTGATATGAAAGATGAGCCTTTTGTCTCAGGAAAATAGGATTATTCTCATCGAAGGGAAGAGGCAGAATCACATCAGCTTTGACAAAAAGGGTACTGCTCTTTGAAAACATGACAGTCAGCGTGCAGCTTGGGTAGGATGTAATATATGCAGGAATTAGCAGGATGGAGCTTGTAGAGTTTTTTGAGATCTTGCAATGCAAATAGAGTGGAAGGCTTTAACATATAGATGAGACCGACTTTATGTTCCTGCTAGAGTGGCTTGTGTACGCACTTCACCCACTCTGTCAGGCAAACACACACCTGCTGCTCATGAACCTGAATCCTCTTTGACTCTGGTCTCATTTAGATATTTGTTTTTAACAACATCCACTCATTTTCCAAGTTTACCTTCTACTTTGCACTTTTATTTTGTTTTCAGCTGCTCGCTCCTCTTCTGTCATTATTATGCAGTATTTTCTCCAAATTTTTTATCCATTTGTCTCCCATGAAATAAACACCCACATATCCAACCCTAATCTCCATCATCTGGACTCGCCCATCCCAGTTTGATCTGCTTCTGATAATTATAGTACATACAATGCATTCTAGGTTATTCTTTTCTCTTTTTTGCAGTCTGTGTGTCCTGCTTTTGTTTCACTGAAATGTTCAAACCATCTGTGTGAATTATTCATATTCATCAGGTCTTGGCGTGACCAGTGTAGCACTGCATTCATAGTGAGATTCTGTGCAGTTACATGCAGACACAGAGTGGATGAGTTACTGAGATAACAAAGGGGCACATATACCTGACACAAAATGATGAGTTGAATTGTTCCTACAAGATTGAAAATAAAATTGTTCTAATGTGTGTATGATGATGTCTTAAAGGACACTGTCACTCAAATTAAAATTACAATTTACAGAACGCTTCAGTTGAGCAGATCAGAGAACTACGAGGCTGCTGTCTGTTAGATAAAAGTAAGAACAAGAATGTAGGAGTGAAAGCAACCACCAAATCTAGGTTACACAAAAATACTGAAAATGGAAGCTCAAGAAGCTTACAAGAAAAAAACACTTTCTTTATAGTCTCCTGCATGTAATGTTTCCATTCTGTATATCCATAAAGGGTACTACATTTTCATTTCACTTTTCCAACTTGACATTATTCTGCTCTTTGCATTTCATTGCACTCTATTGTATTTTATTGTTTCTGCTATTGACTGCGTTGCATTTCAACTACAGGGGACAACAGCAAGAGCATCTTATCTTAGACCGTGCTGTGTGTTATCCAAATCCTCCAAGGCTGACTAGAGTGCATCAGTGCCATATATTTTGTTTGTGGGTGGATGAACAGTATGCTGTAGTAGGGTCAAAATATTGTCAGCTCAGCTGAATGTTATTGTGTATAATCAATGGCATGGCAGAAGTAAAACTTGCTGTACTGAGCTGGTGAAAATGGGGCATAAAGATCTAGATCTCTCATATGAATCTAGCTCTGTCATATCTTTACTCAGTTTGAACCATTCATGCATTATTTCATGGCAACTTCTGGTCAGTTTATGGTTTGTGCTGCTCTTCCTGATGTGGTCCTTAATGGACCTGTAGTTGCTATTGAGTTCAGAAACATTTTATTATCCACCCCTTAATCCTTGCAAGGGTCGGGGGGGAGGTGGGGTGCTGGAGCAGGTCTGACATATACAGAGAGACAACCATTCACACTCACATTCATACTGTAACTAGGGTGATCAATTAACCTAACTCCTAGTGCATGTTTTTGGTTGTGGGTGGAAGCCAGAGTAGCCAGCGAGAACCCACACAGACACAGGGTGAACATACAAACTCCACACAGAAGGCCCCGCTGGCTGGCGTTGGGATTGAACCAAGGATGTTCTTGCTGGGAGGCTGTGAGTGCTACCCACTGCTCCACCGTGTTATGATCATCATTATTTATATGATTATTTTCAATCCCAAAGGAAATTGTGTGGTTTCAGTTGCTGCAACCAAGTTAAAGTGTTGTCAACATTAATAGCATCAGGACAATACTGTTATCCCATTACTACACACATTTATTTACAATTATATTTTAAAAATAAATTAACTGTGTTTTTGCTGTCAAGCAGATGCTAAGTTAAGTGGAAATTGATAATGTGAATGTTGTACATACAATGGATACAAATTTAGTTATGATGCAAATTAGCAGCATTAGACATACCTGGACATAATAACAAGTAAACAAATTGTCCAGTCTCAGGTGTGTAGAATATTTTATTGAAGTCCAATAGCTCTCTTCCTATAGACAGCTGATACGTCCATATATGTCTGAAAATAAAGAAAGTACTACAGCATGCTATTTTTATTTTGTTTCATTTCATGTTGCACACTTACTCTGCACATAGTCTATTTTTCAATTTCTGCATAGTTATATTTTTATGATATTTTTAGGCAGTGCTGTTACTTATTACTTAACTAGTTTCTAACTTTTATACTGCTGGCTGTACTTGACAGTCATCATGGACAGCAAAGAAAGATTTTCATTGTACAGGGAAACTTTGTTCCTTACTGAGCACACACTAAACACTTTGAATCTTGAATCCTACAGTAACTACAGAAATTAATTAGGTGCTAAATGAATGAAAAGCATTTGAAATATATGCACATGAATTCACGTTTCTATAATACTGTACCTAAATACAATATTATTTATATGCATTACTGCTTAATATAGCAAAAACACAACAAACCAAAATTTGCAGATAACTTCTACATTTTTCATCATATGTAGTTTATCCCAGTACAATCCTTGGTATGTGTGGAATTTGCATCAACCAACATTAGTGGGATATATACGCCACCTCATCTGCATTCAAAGTGGAAGTGGTTTGAGGCAAGTTTACAACAATAATCTAAAAGGGGTTTAAGGTGACTTTGCAGGGTGGCTTTGCAACAGTGGATTTCTCATGTCATTTGATTGTTTAGGTAGGAAACAGGAATTTCTGAACAGTCCTTGATATGCACTCAAAAAACACATTGTGTCATAACATACAAGTGTCATAAAGACTGATGTGTTCATTCATGAGTTTTAGTGCAACAGACACTCAAACATGGACATAGGAGATCCCACTATCCTGCCTGCCTTGTCACACAGGCTAACAGTGCATTCCAGTTTAACTCAGAAACTGGAATTTCCGAGTTCCTAGTTGGAAATTTCAACTGGAACACCTCTTGAAGTCAGAATTCCAACTCAGAATGTCGAAGCAACCCCACCAACCCCAACTTTACCAACCTTTTCATATTAAGTCATGCACACTGTACCGTTCATTTTTTATCCATCGCATGTTACTATGCTTCTGCAGCCGAGGATTAGGCCACCAGGACCCCCGCCTTCGGCTGCCACCCATATCACACTGCACCCGACCCCCATGCCCCCCGCCCCCCACACACACACACACAGTGAGTCCATGAGAGGGGGAC
>JAQQAE010009817.1:0-14404 GCA_029823295.1 Pseudamia nigra
TCATCCTCCTCCGGTAAGTGTCTTTATAAATCAATAAATGTGCACATACAGGTGTGTAATACATACTTTATATGAGAGGTTTTATGGGTCCAGAACGGATTAATTGGTTTTAAATGTATTCCTATGGACAAACTCGCTCTGGCTAATGAATGATTCGCCCAATGGATATGATGCCGGAACGGATTAAATGCATTAGCCGGGGCACCAGTGTATATATAATAAGGGACATTTTGCTTTTCAGTTTGGAAAAGGCAGCTGTAGAGGTTTGTGCTGCTTTAGCAAGTGTTAAATGCGCACTGAAGTGATGTACAAATAGTGTGCAATTCATGAAGCGTCTGCAAAGGCTGAAATTCAGTCAAACTGCACTGTGGAGCAGAGAGCATCTAGGTTGCCCCGGTGACATCTGCATGAGTGCAAATGGCTGCTGATAAAGGATTATTTATACATTTGTCACAAAGTCCTCTTTTTTATGCAAAGAAATCTCAGTGCTAGCAGTGTCTAATTCAATAAACAACAGCAGTGTAAACTGCCATCACCATGCAAATTTCATGGATGGATGTCGTGGGTAATCTGCATGCAAACTGACCTCTCTCTCTCTACCTCTATTCATCTCTGTCTCCTTCACTTTTTGAAATAGTTAAAGTTTGTGAGACTTGAATGATGCTGAACTAATGTTAAATGACATTTATCACAAGTCAGATATGGAAGGATCAGGGTGTGTGTTCTATTGGAGTTTTGTTTAGCTATTTAAATATAAACATGATGATCAGACTGCTTTGAAGCATTTCTCACACTCCCCGCTATTAACCTTTAGTCTAACAGTAGAACACACAACATAAATAAATGATCATCGGATCATCCTGATGAGCAGGTAACCTGTTGTGCTGTGCATAAAGGCACACGCTACAGAAGAACACTAATCTGTCCTAATTACAGATGGAACGAGGAAATGATTCGAGGTGTACAGTTAAGAGCAAACTCACCAACAGCAGCCAAATCACACACAAGAGAAAAAAAAACTGAGGCCATAAATAATTGTTCTTTATGTATTGAGGAGGCAGCAGCTTAGTACCTGTTACTCATGATCTGACAGGTGGACATTTTTCCTGTCTCACTGACAGTGATTAAAAGTGTTTGCAAAAGTGCACAAAGTAGCAGAGGTGAGGACGTCAGTGACACAAACAGGCCACCACAGTGACAAACTCGAAACCTACGAGCTCTTCATCGTGGTAAATGTCCAGAAGATTCATCTGTTTTTACTGACTTTAATCCACTTGTGTATTGACAGATTAAATCCAGTGCAGCACATCACAGACCCCACAAATATAACCGCAATGTGCGGATCAAATTCTCGCACACTGTTCTGTTTCTTGTAACGTCTCTAAATATGAGGTCACAGTCTTAATGATCCAAGGTGTGTTTTTACTACAGAATCAGCGTGGTAAATCATTAGGATCTGATGATCATTTATTTACATTGTGTGCTCTACTAATGTGTTCTACTGGACTCCGACATAATCTGAGCAAATATCGCTCAGGTTCATATTTTGTGCCTGCATATCATTAGCGCTAAATATTTAGAGAATAGGTCACAAAAAAGGAGCAGACTGCCAGACCGAAAGCAGCGCAATTGCTGACGCAGTTAACTGTTCCAGTGCAATCTTTGTGGATCTGGTCCTTAGAGCAACTTCAGCTGCAGATTTAACATGGTGCTACATTATCACTGTTTTGACCGTGAACGTGACTGACGCTTCATTTTGCCCTAAAGTTATTACTTCCTGTTGCAGTTCTGCTGCTGTAGGGCTGACATGCATCCTGTAGGATTTTAGTGGGTTTGAAAATATTTTAAAGGCGGCATATTGTACCTGTTGTTCCATGGCCCCAGAAAATGTATTTTAAGTTTCAGATTCAGTTACCGCTCACATTCATTCTACTATTTTCTATTTACTAAATTCATTCTACTGCAAGCTTCACATTTCAGTGTTCGCTGGGTAAATGAGTGATTGTGACCACACTCCTTTTCTATCACCACTCCCCTTTTGTGCAACTAAATTCTTTTTCTGTGGTCACGCCCCTTCTCCGTAACCACATCAACTTTCTGTGACCATGCCCCTTTTCTGTGACGACATTCCTTTTCTGTGACAACATCACAAAAACACACAAAGTACATTGGCTCGTTTTAGACCAAGTTAAATTAAAAGTCTCTGTGCATGTGTATTTTATAGTTTAACACAATTTTCAGAGGAAGAAGAAATGAAAACCCCCTTTTATTATATATGCGTCCTTTAAAAGGGCCAGAAGTATTAACTTAAAGGCATCCATTAGCTAATTCAACAGCCTTTTCTGGTTTTGAAATATGACTCTGGTATGAGCTTTTTAAAATATAGAATGTGACAACATTTTATTTTTCTGTATAATTTAAGTCTTTTTTTTTGTTTGTAGCTGCTAATCAAAATGTTAGTAATGACAAAGGGCTCACAGCTGAATATGTTCTTTGGATTTGTTCTGTGGGTTAAGGTATAAAATCAAACTATTTCAGTATTAATGAAAATAAAAGGTTGAAAGTGATTTGTGTTGAATGTTACTGATGTTTTGTGTGTTTTAGGGACAGCTTTATGACCCAGTTTGAAGCATTTGCAAGAATGCTAAGTAATCTAGAGCTAGAGTAAGCTAGAGTAATCAAAAAATAATTAAAATAATAACTTACATTACATTAGATGCACATTGATACAGACGTACAGACGTTGATGCAGACACGAGAAGAAAACACACTTTTTTTTTTAAACCGACAAGTCATAAATGAGCCCCGTATTTTAGCTGTTGGTAAATTCAACGTTTTTACATATTTCACCTAACCTCTGCTTCATTTCTCACAGCGCCACATCAAAAGTTTAGATCTGACACATTATTTCACCAATTTCCATTGACTCTGAGTCCTTTCCAGACCCTGATTGATATAATTTCAGGCCCGGCTCTGCGTTTGATGGGCGGACTTCAGTGCACCAGCCCCTCTCTGATAAGAAGATAAGAATCTGTAGCGGAGAAATTACACACAGATAACAACATATGAGAACAACTGTGGAAGTCAGCACCTGCACTCGCTCTTTTCTTCTCTTTTTCCCCCTCTCCTTCGTTTTGGTTTTCCTCCCACTGTTTGAGTGCAGGTTTGCTTTTGTGTGACGGAAACACGTCAGACCACTCAGCATGTATGTGATCGGTATCAGGAGGCTTGGTAATATTTAAGATACAGATCTATATGTGGAGCTGGTATGAAAAGTTAAAAGGGAAAGAGTCCTGTGTGTGGAGGTGTGTGTGTGTTTTAAACTTTCATTTGTGAGGAAACTTGGCTACAGCATACTCTTATCCCATGCACGTCTGCAGAAGGAGAAAGGACAAAGCCTTGTTGACAACACAGACACTATTACAGCAGCTCAGAATAAAATAAAAACAAGTGCAAATACAACAAGAAAACATTCCGAGAGCACAGACCTCTGCCATGGCAGCTCAGTTTCTCTTCATAGTGGGACACAACAATGAAGACAAATGATAAAAATATACAACTTGTCAGTTTTAATGTTGTTTTATTATTCAATAGTTATTCACAAAAACTATATTTCCATCTTGGTTGTTATTTTTTGGATCTAGCTCTATAAATATTGAAGATGCGTTAAATCTGTGGACATATTAGTGAATCAGCAGACTTTCCACTACAATGTGGGGTCAATTTCATGTCTGTAGCTTTATTTACTACCTTAGAGTTGCTATTTATCCTCAACCCCTGTAAGTATAAGTATTCTGGATCATAATATCCAGAATATTGCCCATATCTGGATGAAACTTTGTGTTTTGATAGAATCTATTATTTCGTTATCTTATGTTTTTGGCAAAATTTTCCAGGTGTTATTTGTGGCTTTACAAGACAAATGTTGACTTTGGTCCTATCTCACAAAGGTCAAGAATCCTTTAAAACTCCTCTGGATCCAGACGATGATCCAGATCAATCCCAGAATTTGACTGATTGGTCTTTATGCCATTTCTGACCTATTCTGAAAATGTCATCCAAATCTGTTCGTAACTCTTTGAGTTATGTTGTGAACAAAAAAAAACTAATGCAGACAAAAACATAATGTATTAAATGAAATGTGAGTGAGGGCAGGGGGATGGAGGAAAAGTAAAAGAAAAGTAAATGAAGAACAGAGGGAGATAAAAGAACAGAAAAAGAAATTTTAAAAAAGCTACAATAGCCAACAGGTCGAATTTACCCTCAGCTGCTTTTGAATTGTTCAATACTGTGATTTAATAAAAATTTTGAAGCCATTCCAGTTTTTAACTTTTTCTAACATTGTATTGTGTTACACCCCATATTGTTAAATACAGTTCATATGAATCTGGATTAAAGATACGTCCGTTTATACAGTATCTATAACAGCCACCGCATAAAATAGGATGCTATTGAAATGCATTGCTATTTGCAGAGTGTGATATTAATATGCTGAGATTTTAGGCAACAGCATCTGTATTTTCTGAAATAAAAGTCATGTCATTCATTCAACTTAGAATGGATAAGAGACAGAATTTCATGATCCAGACAAATACTGTATTACTCTCATGCCTATTTTCACATTTTAGACTAATTCGTACTAATGTGTCATAAAACCAGAGAACAAAACATGACTGATGATTGCAAACTTACCATGTGGATGACTTATTATCTTCTGAAGAGAACGACTTACATGAATGCCTGGGTAAATTTGACCCGTTTGGTCGTCTTATGTCAGCTCCAGTGAGGACAAGAAACATTGAATAATGTACTGTGTTTTATTTTATTTGTACCTGAGTGAAGAAGTGTCACTAGTGAACCTTGTTGCTCATTTGAATTAATCAGGAAAATCTAGTATATTTCATTGTGTAACGAGTAGGGGGCGAGGTTTGATGACATCGTGCATTTGGTTGGACTGCATGCAAATGAGTAGTTTATTCATATTCATACATGTTAATTAGCATTTTGTTAATTAGGCTTGAATTAAGGAGAAACAAAACCAAACTCCTTGTGGCTAATTAGCATAAATTAGTCAACCAAATGTGTGACCTCATGAAACCACACCCCATGCACACTATTACTGCTTTGTGACTGACAAAAAACTGATTTTTCTGATGAATATGAGTTAATAACAAATTTCCTAACAGAACATAAGGTCCGAATTTAAAAAATCACATTCATTATTTAAAGAAAAACTCAAGACGTTTTGGCAGAGTTCAATATGTCCACTTTCTGTTCATCAAACTACAAGACTGTAAAACTGCACTTCATGTGTTTTGCTTTTCTTTCTCATAATAATTTAGTCATGTTTTATAGGCATGAATCATATTTGAGAAAATGTACCCCATGCTACCCCATCTGTTGTAAAGCAGGCACTTACAACAGATTTAGCCTTTTCTATGGAATGACATAACATTTGTATTTATTAGTATCTGGCAGTGACTCAGCTCGAGGGATGCTCTGGAACATCTGCACAGACCGTCCCTGTGATCAGAAACCTCCTGCAGAGCCTGAGATTCACATTTAAATGAATAAACAGAAATCTGCATAAGCACATGAGCGTACACCTATTTGTGCAGGAGTGATTTTTGCTTCGTTCTGTAGGAGGATGTAGAGGTGGGTGAGATCATTTTGTCAAGGATCTTTAGATCATACATTCGCAAAGACTGGTCACAGGAGAATTCTTTGGGTTTCCAAACAAATGTTGCAGACTGAAATCGTGAAAACAAAAGTAGGTTTATGACCAGCTCTGACTTCTGCTCCTGAGTGACTGCAAATTTTTATTTGTGGTGGTTTCATGTGTTGTGAAATAGCATTTCCACTATTTTATGACCACAAATAAGATCTAGTTTTACGTACTATTAAATATAACATAATTTACAGATATTTTATTTAGAATTCCACGTTTTTAAATCTGATTTAATGAATTAGTACAAAATTTATAAGGGTAAACCACAGTTAAATTTCAGCTATCATTCCCCAAAACGGAATAAACCATAAATTCTAGACTCCAGAAAGTATGCATGAAAGTGAAAGTTTATTTTCAAATTTTAACCTTTTAAATTCTACTTCGACAGCATCTTGCATTCACCTATTGCATGATCATGTGACTAGTAAAACCTTTATGTATTGTTGAGTTTTTATTCATGTGATATCCAAATTTTAAAAAAGGCAGTGTCAGCAAACTGGACAAAGTCTACAGCTGCTTTAGGCCTTCATTAAAATGAATCCTCCTCTACGTTTGTGTGCCAGGGCCCTTAATACCGTCATAAACATTGTGGGTTCTGGTTCAGTTTTGGCTGATGACTTGCAGGCAAAATGAAACCAAAAATAGAACTCATTTTGAAAATTTGACCCATTGACAGGGAGGTTTTTCAACATTTCAGAGTTACTACAGAAGCAAAAACGTCCACGTCTGTGGCTCTAAAACCAGACAAGACACACAAGACAATAATGATAGATGTGTGTGATCCACTAATGTGATCATTGGATGTTTGTTTTGAGGGGAGAGAACTCAGAATCCAATGTTGTTCAGCTTTTCTTCATTTGGTCCCATTAACGGCTGGCAGCGCTCTTGTTTTTCCGTTGTTGAAGGAAGCCCTTTCATATTCATATCCCGTGTTCAGTGTGTGTTTGTGTCCTTGGGAATGATTCCACAAGGAGCGTATTCTCTGAAATCTCAGATTAGTGGATCAAAATTAAGCTCAAACAGGATAATACAGTTGTCATGTCGAAGGTTCAGTTCTGAAATTGTTTCGCTACAAAAAAGGACAGTCTTCCATCTGCTACAGTTTCAAATCAATAGCTCTAATTTTGCTAAATGTATTAAACATCTAATATCATGTAAATTTGGCAAGAAAGAATCAAATTCATCATCTAACCAGGAAAACCAACATCAGTCCTCAAACTCTTTAATACTTGCCTGAATTAGGACATTTTTTATGTAGGTCACTATCAGGGACAGTGAACTTTGAATGCAGTTAATTAGGTAAAGTACAAGTGGAAATGATATATAAATTACAATTATTTTCTGATGAATGACATGTTTTGTCACTTCTTCTTCAGTGTGACAAATTAGCAATTAGCCTGTACCTGAGCCTGATTAAAATAAACACTCCTCGTGCAGTAAAAGGGCTTGTCCTGGTAGACATGTCTGTGACAGATCTGACAACAGGAAAAGAAAGACTATTTGTTTGAGCTTGGAGTTACATGAAGCATTTTAGTGCTCTTCTTGCTTGAAGTAAGTTGTTGATCAATATGCCCAGCGGGTGCGATGAATATGCACGAGACGTCCGCCGCGGCGGCCCGGTAATTGCCGGTCGTCAGGGGTGGCAGGCACGGTAATTTGCATCTTGGGGATCCTGCAATCAGCGTTCTATTCATTAGTGCGCCAGCCGCTTCATCTGCTGGCCACTCAGAGCTGCCAATCTCCCCTCGGCAGCCAAAGCATTTGAAAAAAAAAAAAAAAATAGCAGAATGGAAAAGTTTCAATTACAAGCCATGGCTGCGGGTAGTGGTGTAACAAGTCTTAAACCCTGTATTTAGGCTGTTTTATGCAGGTGATTGACTATTACTGCTTTGTGAAAGAGAAGAAAAAAGCTCAATGAATCCTCTATAATCTCATGTATTTTATATCACCTTTATCTCTGGGTGAATGTCTGCATCCACAGGGGGAAAGGACACAGACCACGTCTCTGCCAGTCTCAAGTGTGTGTGTGTGTGTGTGTGTGTGTGGGTGTGTGTGTACTTGGGGGGCATGTTATAGGTCCATAAGTAAATGCTGTTACTCAAGCCTATTGTCTCATGAAGAATACACACACACTGTTTAAGAGCAGCTTATAGGCCCAAATCAATTTAGAACAATAATGTAGTGATTTCATTCAAATTCCCGTCCATGTGATGACCTTTATCAAATCACAAAAAAAGACGGAAATCTGGCATTTGTCTCTTCTGACCAGAATTTTAATTTGACAGCTCATATGTAAACCCACTGTGTCCTGTATCCTGCCTTCACCATCCTCCTTCTGCTTTATTGTTTTTACTCCTCACTCTTGAGAAGAGGATGCACCACTGCTGGAACTTCATCCTGATGACTTGTGGACCCGGGGGATGAGTCACTGTGTGCATTGAAGTGTGTGTCTGTGTGTTTCTGCCAACGTAGCGGCAGGAAGGGAGTTCCTCGTGGTTGAAGAAACGGGGGTCTCCGGAGAAATGAGCGCCAAAAGAGTGCATGTGTGTTTTACAGTGTTTGTGTGTTGTTTGCAGTAGAGCTGTGAATCTTCTATTGTTTCACAGTGACACAGTTGCTGTTTCCTGCATCATAAATCCACACATTCACACACAAACACGTATGATAATACAACCTAAATTTATGAGCAAAGAACACATATGAGATACAGAATAGTAAGCATGGACAGTTGTACAACCTGGGAATTATGTCATATATTACAGCTACATAAATTTAATACTGTATGTAGATTTGCAAACAAACGGGCACAAACAGGCAGTGATCATATGCAGCTTCTTTGCCCTGCCATTGTCTCAGAGAGGAAGCCTGAGAGTAGAGGAGGAGGTCGGGCCTTGTCCTCAGCTGCAGAAGACGCAGGGCAGAGGGGTCCGATGGAGAGAAAACATCAGGGTGGAAAAACAAAGCACAGAGGAGACAAACCAGGAAGAGAGAAGCAAGAGGGAGAGGAGATGTTACTGCCCTGAAATGATGTCTTCACCGACAGGAGGTTCGACCAAAAACGAGAAAGAAGGTTGAATCTAAAGAGGCAGAGGTTACTTTTTTGTTTTAAGGGAGAAACATATTGAAAAATAAAGTTGAAGTGTTTTCTCTTATAAACCAGGTCTGGGGGATCTAAAAAATGATGTTGAATATCGAAATTCTCACCCATTGGGGAGAAACACACAGCTATATTTTTGTAGATAACTGGCCCTAAAATGAGCATATCAGTTTTGGGATGTCACAGTTATACTGTACATCCATTAAAGAAAACTAAAAGACATGGATTCCTGTACTCACTGAAATAGCAATATTGGGTTGACATGTCTGTCAGATTATTATGAAGCTCAAAAGCAGGAACAATGCTGGTGATATCTCCATTTACACAATCTAAACAGGAGTTAATAGTGGTCCTCCGCCTAACAAACGCTTCTGGCAACAAAAAATCTGGATAACAAAGAAAAAATCGGCCAAAATTTTGTTCCGGGTAGCGCAAAATATTCAGGTAACGCAAGAGATAGACCTAGAAGTGAACTATCGCCCGGATGTAAACAGTCAACACAACAACGTGAAAGCTCCCGTGGGATGTACAGTAATAAGCCGAATGCTAACCGCAATTAGCTCAATGTCTCTGCTACAGAGCTGTTACTTAACAGTGCTGTGGCCTGGGTGTCAGGCTAACAACACCAGAGTGTTGTTAGCTCTGGCTGTGTTGTTAGCCAGCTCTGGCGTGTTATTAGCTCCGGTTAACAGCGCAGTTGTGTTGTTAACCAGAGCTAATAACGCTCTGGAGTCGGCTGTATCTAACAACAGTAGCCATAAACACGCTTGCTAACAACACAGCCTGTGTTGTTAGCAAGTTACGGATGGTGCGGGACCAAAAAACACACAGCAGACAGAGACCCAGTGTCCACTGACACACGCTGCAAAAGGAAATTCATCACTGCCAGGTCATAAGCCAAGGTAAGAATACATTCTAAATCCTTTTTAGAATTAATTTCATGCAGTCCGTTTCAGATAATTAACATAACTTCCTTTTCAAATAATAATAATGAATAAATGTGCACGTACAGGTGTGTAATACATACTGTATATGGGAGTTTCATGGGTCCAGAACAGGTTAAGTGGTTTTACATGTATCCTATGGAAAAACCAGCACATGCTAACGATTGTTTCGGCCAATGAACGTGACACTGGAACGGATTACATTCGTTAGCCGGAGTACCACTGCACTTGAGTTCTGGCCTTTTCTGAAATCTAACTTAGAAAACAAATGTGAGCAACAGATACATTTTTGATCCGAGTTGAATTGTTATGTAAATATTTGCAAGTTCTGCCCCCATATTGATTTTTGTATGAAGTGTATTCATTTTTGTGCATGTGTATGGTCATTATATGCTTGATAACGAGTATATAATGACAGTACAGCATATGCAGTATATGAAGATGATTCTGTTTCCTCCTATGGTGTAAAAAGTTGCCATCCCATAGAGATAATCGGCGATTATGATTGGTGCTATACAAAGTCAAAAATTGAAGTTAATTGAATTGAATAGCTGCAGTGTTGCTTGTATAATGTGATTTTTTAGTCTACACAGTGGCCAGAGATTATGATAATGATAAATCATGTCAAAACTGAAATGATAAACATCTATGAAAAGGTTGCACATCTGCCTCAGACATCATATGGAATCATAAATAATTAGCAATATGATAGCACTATATTAAACCATTTCATACCTGCTTTATTTATTCCATATTTGAAGCGGCTTTCTGGTGGTAATTTAAAATATATATCTACTTTTCCCCAAATCTAGCATTCGTAGTGATTTTACCTGGGTCAGAGTGGTTTCTACCCCTCAGAGTCTGAAGCAGGTAAAGTGATTGGCTCCATAATTAATCAGTTAGTATAAGACAGCCAATCAGGTGTCACATAGCAGGAACTACAGTCACATCAACAGACTGGTTCTCCAGCTCCACTTAACCCGATAAAGCCTGACCCAAGAAATAATGCACAGAAAATTCAGATTTTTTAAAATCTGAAGCCTTTATTTGCCCCTTTAACAAATTATATTAAAATAAACAAAAATAATTTGCATCTATGTTCTTTTTATTTGTTTCATATTTGACACAGTAAGCATTAAACATAATTCACCTCCACCTGGGGGCAACAGACAAGTAACAGATTATTTTCAACAGGGTTTTGAGCAAAGTTTTTACCATATTATGATACAATAGGTTAAAGAAATGTGTGTATCAGATATGATACACACAGCATTATAGGGTTAATTTGAGCAGGGCGCTGCCCCACGAGGGCAGTTATAAGTCATTATAGCGAGGAGAAAAATATTGTGATGAAATCTCGTTTGTGCAAAAGTGGGGGTGTGGCCTCCACCAATCCCATAGGGGTGCAACACCCATGAAAGGTGCATTACCGGTGCAGTATGGTGTGCATAAAATGCTCTACCGCTGATGCCTTTTTTTCCACTGCACACATGAATGAGATGTTCAGGCTGCAAATTTGTTTCATAGTTTTCATAGCATCCATCTTTATATAAAGTATGTTATCAAAATAATAACAAACGTTATAGTTCGAGGATCAGGAAGTAGCCTGGAGATGTTATTTTCACTGCTATTGCTGATGAATGTATCATCAATGCATTCACTTTACATCCAATTAAAATACACTGACCAAAACACTCCCATCTTTAAGACATTTTGAGCCAAATCGTGAATGTGAGGTATGACACACAGGATGCACCTGGGAAGCTCATAAGGTTTGGCTTTGTTTGTTCCACTGTGTGGGTATGCTGTTCCACTTGACTGCACATCCTTAGAATTGCATTGTTTTGGTGCAACATTTGTCCATGGCACGACTAGGTCAAATTCAACAAGAACAAGGCATTGGTATGCTGACTGGCGGAAGGATACAAAGACATGTTGCCAGGGTCTTGGGCGTGTTGACCATTTCATATTCTCTGGAGGTGGTTTAATGACACAGGGCGCAGTAACGACCCACCACGTGCTGCCAGGTCATGTGTCACCACCCCCTGCAGGACCGTGATATTCATCTCCAGCACAATGAATTTATTACATGGTATTCGAATTAAAATTTCATATCTGATACATGTTGTTAATACTGTATATATCACTTCAATTTGGTATAATGTGCAAAAATCTGAATGTTGCGTTGGAAGTTTTGGTCAGTGTAGCTGCACCTAACATTAACTATCAGTTTGGCTGACAGAGATACAAAACATGTAATATAGGCCTGCAGTTGTTTTTAGATATTTCAAGTCTTAATTTGAAAAGGCTCCAAACTCCTTGGCTATAGTGAAGTTACTTACATAACACTGTGAATCATAATCTAAATGACTACAACAGAGTAGAACAGAATTTAACACAACATACTGTACTGTACACGGAGTCAACATCAAACTGTGAGTATTCATCTCTGATGGCTTTATAATAGCGTCTGCTAAATGGATAGACTACTTTTCACTGGCACAGAGCAATTTAACTGATTAAAGGCACCACATCAATGTGTGTGTAAGTGTGTGAGTGATTGATTTATTATTTATATAGTCATTAAGAGCTGACAGCTACCATTCTTTATGAGCAAGGTGAAAGAAAGCAGACAGTAGTCCAACTAAAAATACTGGAGATTTGTAAAAACGTCTATTTTTAAAAAGCAGGTCATAGATTTAAAGTCAATCGGACTGAAATACTGAGGAGTAAGATAACTAAAGCCAACATATAAAAAACAGCTACATGTTCATGTTCTTCATCTCTGAACACAGCAAACACAAAAAAGTCTAGTTTATTTTTTTTTGTCAAGATTTGTTTTCCGTCCATATTTAAAATCACAAGTTAATTTTAATCACACAGGAATCTATCATGACTTTCAGAAATGTATCAAACGGGCTGTCAGAGTGTGTGTTGGTTTAAATACAAATCAGCTGCTGCTGACAACACATTTATTCTTGTCTGTGCCATGGGTTCCATTATGTCAACTCTGGCACATCTTCCCAAAATGTCAGGACAGTTCTGCCTGGGACAGTGATTATTGTGATGTCATCAATATCCAGAAATCCACCTGCCACATTTTAGGTCCAGGTACAAGGGTATGTTGCCGTACGAACGCTTCCACCTGCGAAATATTCATGGTACTGTACAAAAAAAAAATTTGGCCAAAAATGCATCCCAGCAACCGCAAAAATCATTGTGTTACGAAAGAGATAAACCCATAAGTGTCCTATTGCACACTTGGAAGTGATGTAAACAGTCAACACAATAACATGTGAAAACTCCTGTGGGATGTAATCGGCAGAATGCTAACCGCTAGTAGCTCGATGTCCCTGCCACAGAGCTGTTCCTTAACAGTGCTGTGGCCTGGGTGATACCATCTGTTGTTAACAAACACCGCCAGTCCCCCCACCTTTCCTCTTAGTGCCACTGTCTGGTCCGCACTGATGAAGGTGAATCCATCCAAAGAGACCTGGCATTGTATTGTTAGCTCCGCAGTTGTGTTGTTAGCTAAGAAAAGTAGCCGTAAGCATGTTGAGCACCAGCAGCAACGGCATTGTGTTGTTAGCTTCCTCTTGATTAGCCCTCTCGGTTAGCATACAAATGCTACGATTCCATTCCCGGACACCCCGGCTGGGCCCTGAGACATGCTGCACGGTGGACATCAGCCAAGTCATAAGTCAAGGTAAGAAGACATTCTAAATCATTTTTATAACTAATTTCATGCATTCCTTTTCATATTCCTTTTCAACAATGTAATATATTCTTTATGTGGGAGTTGTCGTGGGTCCCGGAACAGATTAATTATATATTTCTATATATTTCTATGGAGAAATCCTGTCCCGCCATAAGTAATTTTCGCCGTACAAGCGTCACACTGGAATGGATTATTTTGTACGGCGGGGTACCGCTGTATTTGAAAAAGTTGACTGTTTTTGTGTTTTTTTGAGTGAGACTTTTGATACTTTAACATTAAACAACAAGATGAAGTTTGGCGCTGTGATAATAAAATGACAAGGTCTGCTATGCACGTTACTGTGTTTGTGAATACCATTCAATTCATGAGCTTCACCTAAATATCTGTCATATTCCCGATATTTTTAGCATATGTCTCATTATATAGATTTACATTTTTCATTTTAAAGAAGATGTATCATGCATAGTAAAGTTTCAAGTGTTTTCACGATTATAAACCAGCTCTAAAAATAATGTTGCAATATGACAAATCTCACTCCACTCAGGAAAAGCATGGGTCCTTAGTTTTAGATGATAGGTTTACAACAAACAAATCAATTTCACCTGACCCACCAGACCCACTGAAACCTTCCTGATCAACTCAGATAATGTGCCATGGAATATACACTCCTGATCAAAACTTTAAGACCAGTTCAAGAATGTACATTTTGCACTGTTTTCAAATTTTCAAAAAAGGACTCAGTAATGTGTAGCTGCGCCATTCTTGTTAATCACCTCAAACATTTGTTCTGACTATGCTTAATGCTAGTGTTTCCAGGAGGCTAGTGGGAATGTTGCTCCGAGTGGTGAAGATGGCTTCATGGAGGGCATCCACTGTCTGGAACTGGTGTCCATTTTTGTAAACTTCCCTTGCCATCC
>JAQQAE010009818.1:0-14403 GCA_029823295.1 Pseudamia nigra
GCATAGGTTTTTTTATGTTGGATGCCCTTCCTGACACAACCCTCACAACAAGGGACATACGCACAAAAAACAGTCAGGACTCACCCCCCCCACCCGAAGGTGGAGGGAGGCTACCCTCTCGTCAACCGGGGTGAACCCCAACGTACAGGCTCCGAGCCGGGGAGCAATAAGTATGCCCTCACCCATTTGTTGCCTCTCTTTGTGGGCAACTCCAGAGTGGAAGAGAGTCCAACTTCTCTCAAGGACACCGGTTCCAGCACCGAAGCCATGCGTCGAAGCAAGCATGACTATATCTAGCCAGTAACTCTCCACCTCGGCCACCAGCTCAGGCTCCTTCTCTGTGTTTCTGAGTAATTTTATACTTTGACCACAGTTAATATTTAAAATAAATTTTACAAATTAGTATTTAATATTAAGGAACAAGTCACCAGAACAAAGCTGACATTATTTAGACGTGGCGGCCTGGAGAGAACTACCATCCAAGAAAAATGGAAGGCAAATGAAGAAGAAGACCATCCAGAGTTTGTCATGCAGATGCCAAAGAATGGGTTGGATGCAGCTTGCATCAGGTGCAGAACGTAGCGAACTTTAGAGGACATCAATGTGGGCGACGGCAGCTTAATAATGAGCCAACTGATTTATATGATTGAGTCATGCTCATTGAACTACAATCTATGTATTGTGAGGATGGTTCCATGAGCAAATTCAGCACAGAAACACTCTAAAACAATCACAAACTCATCAAATTTTACATTGTACTGAAGTATTTTGAGTGATACAGTGGAGAATCTGTTGAGAATCTATTGAAGCTACTGTAAAGTTTCTAGAGAAACTGCCCTGGACTTACTTTGAGGTGTTCTGGTGCCACTGTTCCCCAGTCAGAACACTGCTGCAGATGGGTCACAGATTTCATGCTTGAGTTTTGTTTTTCACAGTTGCTTGTTTTCTTCTCACCAGTCACCCGCAGCATTGCACAATGTATAGTCTCTGTGACAGATGTAATTATTATTATTTGATGTTCCACCCATGTAAGTAGTCAGACTGTCCACAAACTGTCAAAATCTGTTTTGTGAAGCACCAGTTTTGTTGGCTGTAATTTCATGCGGTCTTGATCTTTCTTGTTAATTAGTGGAACAAGAGGAGAACTGGGCTGAAACGTGCTTTCCATTGCAGCACATATCATGACACTGGTTTATCAAGCTGCTCGCTTGTATCTTAATTAGGGCCCTTCTCATCTTCTCATCTCTCCAGATGTACGCTCAAAACATTACATCCATCCATCACACAAAGGAAATGTTGTTTGAGAAAAACTCACCTCTCACCTTAACATCTGAGACACTTTACTGTTTGTCTAATTTGCGATCACGTTCCTCTCCAACAAAGATGTTCCTTTCCTTTATTTGCGCAAAGATCCCACACATCTCAGATCATTTAAAGGCCTCTAACGCAGTGTCTGCTCCTCAGTGAAAATTGAATTGGCGTCTGCCTGGGCGTGAGCACAATTACCAACCACCAAATTTTATTTCCTCGTGATCAGGTCTGATATTTATCATATGTGGTAGGGCTACCAGTTTGAGGAGTTTCTGATAAATGACTGTAGCTTAAAGAGTGTTCATTTATTAAATATTAGCATTTTCATCCAGTCTGTACATTTAACCACAAAAAATGAAAAAAATCTCAACTTTACTGTTTTAAATGTCTGTTGCCATTTGAATACAGGTCCAACACAGCAAACACCATCACCACTAGTTCTTCAGACATTAAGTTGCAACTGTACAACTCTGCAGAGTGTTAACAGAATCGTTTTTAATTAGTGGGATTGCTGACTTAAGCAATGCCACTATTGTTGTCTTGCGTCTTTAATAATAATAATAATTAATGATCGACAGATATGGGTGTTTCTGGGCTGATACCGATTATTAGTAGTTAAGGAGGTCGATAACCGATATTTGGAGCCGATATTTATTTGCAGTAAAAGTGTAAAAATTGGCGTAAAAATGTTGAATAATACAAACACTTAACTTGGTCTAAATGCCTAAAGCATGTTTATTTTAAATAAATGTGTCCAGAAGTGCATGGATCCTAGACTCACAATTTATTGTAGTAGTCGTGAGCTGTAGAGTTTGTCATGTGACTTTCACACAAACACACACTATTCTCCACATGACATACATTCAACCCATTGATAATACATAGTCTACTGAGCGTTTAGAGCCAGACCAGCGAGCTAAAACTAGTCAGCCTCCACCTTAGCGTGCTTCCCAACAATAAAACAAGTGAATTTAGTTTTTTACGCGCTCTCTCTCAATCACACACACAGGCTTCTACAATCACGGACTGTTTCCACATCGATATTCCCAACAGCCTTCTTTCAGGTAATTCACAGACATGTCAGGAGGTGCTACAAGCTAGCAGAGCTGCTGCTAATGTTTACTCTGCTCTTACATTATTCTTCTGCACACTGTAGTGTTAGTAGTAGTTGTGAGATATCGACACTGGGATGTTTATTACGATTTCGGTAGAGTTTTCTGCGATTACCTTCGACACGTTTGCTCTCCAGAGCAAAAAGTTAAAGATGGATCATCACATTACCTATTAGAGGGTCCAAATAAAACGTTTGAGACCATGATGAACCATGAAAAAAATGTATTCGCTTAGTATTTTCAGATAGAATCACATGTGTCTACAGGAAAAAAGCTTTTTGGAGCAGGACGATCGGTTCCCCAGTGGCCAAACGGTGGAATTACAGTGTAAAATTACTTCTGCCTCAATGAACAGCCCCAGTTGTTGCCCCTTGGTTTCAATGGAGTGGGATGTTCAGCACCTAGAGTGAGCGATGACATCATCAGAGTGTGCAGAGGCTCTGAAATTAACCTGAATTTTTCTGCCAAAACTGCCCGTGAATGGAGACCATTTACAATAGGCTCACAATTTCCCCTCAAAACGCAGCCACGCTGGTCTATGTTCATGCAAATGGTTGACCAACGCCCACGATTTAGGTCAAGGTCAAATTTATTTATATAGCACGTTTACATCAACTCCAGTCGCCCAAAGTGCTTTACGGGTTAACATTACCTTTGAAAAAGAGACAAAACAACAAAAGGGTAAAACTACAGTAATGCAAAGACAATGCATACAGTAAAACAAATTGAACAAGACTAAAAGATACAAAAAAATAAAACAATTAAAACAAATGAGACTAAAATACTGTACAATATTTACAGCATTTGAAAACAGTGGGTCTCAACTGGTCTGGCTTTGGGACCACCATCACCCCTTAATGTCAACCAGTGACTCAAAGTCAAGGAAAATGTTCAACTTCTCAAATTTATTGAATGAAAAGATCATGCAGTTTGATCCTGAGATAATAGAATAGAATATCACAGAATGCTGACACAAAAAAAGAAGTTTAATGATAAACCAAAACCACCAGCGAGTGGCGATGCTAGAGAAGGAAATATTCCCTTTTACTGTTACAGTAGCTGCATTTTAATTAAACCAAAACTCTTCATTTCTGTAACTTCAGCCTTTTTTAACAGACTCAACAGTGTTTTCATGCACAAACATGAAATAAAAAAGTCCAACTACTGAGACATAGCTTCAAAAAGACTCAAAATGTGTAGCCTTAGCTGAGCACCCACTCATTGAATATATAACAGAGTTATTTCAGAAATTGAAACTATTCAGTTATTCAAGCATTAATCAAAAGTCGGACATAATAATCACGTCATTTCAGTAAGAGGCATTTTTAACAGGTTCAGTTGGTGTTTTCATGCAACATGCACGAAGTAAAAAAATGCAACTACGGACATATATTTTCAAAAACTTTAGCTGTGAATCAGTGACAAGAAACACTGCACTATGGAAAAAAAATCAGTAGCGGTTTTTGCCACAATAAATTAAACAAAAAGTGCAATTCAAAAGGATTCAACTACACAAACTGAATTTTTCTTCCGATTATCTCATCAATAGGTACATAATGAAAATCACTGTGCTTTGAAGAAAATTCAGCAGCACTCACTTCAAACAATGGTCCCAACTTGCATTTGGAGCTTCTCACGTATTCTCCAGATGACCCTTGGGTCATGGAGGCAGCGCCATCAGCTGCGATACCACCACACGCCCGTTGCATTCAAATACGAGTCCACGGAACTGAAAATGTCCAATGCGGTCGTATAAGAAGGGAACTGTAAGTCCCCATCCCACGTATGTCTCATGTAAACAAGTAACCCTGCTCTGTTTGTTCTGTCTGTAGATTTGTGCATTTGTGAGCTAACATGACCACTTGCCTTAATGCGAGCTGTGGTCTGTTGTTTAATGTCTTCCAGCATGGCTTCAATTCGCCTACTTAAGACCCATTCATACTCTACGCTAAGTCCACATACTGGTACAGGGTGGTCGTTCCCTCTGGTCTCAGTGAGCATCAAGTTTGGTCTGTTCTCAAGGGGCTGATGCTTCCATCCTTAACGTAGAAAATGGTGCAGAGTGAAAAATTAACAGAAAGGGCACAACTTTTTGAGGAGAGGCCGTGCCTGAGACTGTATATATTGGTCACATCTTGGACGACATCTTTGAGGCATAAACCGGATGCAACCATATTTGTACGAACGGTGTATGACGTAGGGGAAGCTAACTAACTGCTCGCCTTCAGACGCACTAAAACTTCACCAAGCAGTGCTAAACAAAAATCATATTACAGTGTTGTTAGTGTAAGCACTGGTGAATCTCAGGTAAAACTATGTCCATATTAAATAAATGGAAGATACGAAGATCCGGCAACCCTAGTTACCATAGCAACATGTAATCGCACGGCAGGCAGGATCAGGTCCTCTGCAATGGTGAGGGGCTTCTTGAACTTCACAGCAGTGCCTGTTCTTGGTTCGAGCACGACTTTAGTGATGACCTCAGGTCCTAAAGTCATCACGCTTTCCTGGGCCAACGTCTCGTGTGCAAAACACACCGAGGTTTTTGTCCTATGTGAGAAAATCTGTTTCAAATAGCCTTCGTCGGGAAAGGTTAGTGCTTTAAAATAACATTTTGGCACATTCAGCCTCTGTCTGGAATTTTTTTCAACCGCATATTGATCATTTCTTTTCAATGTTCACTTTCTAGATTTTCTTCTTCACCTTTGGTTTTTATTGTTTTGTCCATTTTAATTATTTTCCTACCACTCTCTGTTTATTTTTTTTATTCATTTACATATTTCACTTTTTTATTTTACATCAGTTTTACTTATATTTGCCATTTTCTCGATTTTTTTTTTTTTCTTGCACAATGTCTTTTTCTATTTTACTTTTTAAAAATTTTGTCCATTTCTTGATCCTTTTCTTTTCACTGTTGTTTTTCAACTTTACAATACTTAAGGTCGTTCTTAAACTTAAGCAACTTTTTAAACTTTAAACTACTTCAACTCATTTTTCATGCAAATTCAACCAGCAAATCCCACGCAGTCTCTTCAGAGATTGCAAATATTCTACTTGTGATTGTTGTGTTTTATTGTTGTCATGGTCTTGTGTTGCTGTGAAGCTGCAGTCAGATGTTGTGGCTGAACCACAGTGCGAAAAAAAAGGTCCTTTATGTATCAGTCACGTTGCGAGCAATAATACGCTAACAGAGCTACAGTTTTTGCAGGATTACATGAAACTGAAACTTTGTCTTTACACAGAATGAGAGCTTTTGGGTTTTCTGAGGCTTTATTTTCTGCTTCAGTGTGGCTTGGTCTTTTATTTCGGAAAGCTGGGTTTTCATTACTGGTTGTGCGTGATCGAGGCAGATTTACTGTTAATCAGCCGAGTGCTGGTTATAACAGAGGAGGATAGGCAGTGTTAACAGATGAACTGGTTTGCCTCCGTTATCGCTGAGACACTGATATAGTCGGGGAAAGCGAGAGAGAAGAGGAGATCAAAGTAGACAACTGAGAAATAACACCGATGCTCTGGAGTCTGACACCGGACTCATTAAACCTGAGCAAAGCTGTCATTTGAGGAAACCCACTTTTACAAACTTCTGTATAACTCAAACAATAAGTTACAAAGAAAAAACAGCCATGTCTGTCCTGGTGAGCGTCTGCGTTTCTGGGTAATTTGTTGTCCACTGAATAGTACAGAGGTTAGAGAGCTCAATTAATCATCAAGTGACTGGCGTTATCTGTGACTTACAGATAATTGGTTTCTGATTATTATTGGAAAAACAAATATTACCTAGAAAATGGTAAAAATGATTGATGTGATTTTTTTGCGGGGGGGGGGCGTCTGTGCCAGCAAAACAACTGACTTTAGTGATTATGGTTTTTCTTTATTCTGTGTCGCCTTCGTGCTCTTTACGGGATGTTTGTGCAAGGATCACACGTCCGGCCAGCAATGACATCACGCAACTCAATTAATCAAAATAAATCTAAGCAGGAACAGAAACATGGGAGAGATTTGTTTCAGGTGTAACATATACGTCGCTCCTGAGTTTAAGTCGCACCAGCCAAAAAATGCATAATGAAGAAGGAAAAAAAACGTGTATAAGTCGCACTCAAAGTACAGGACGCATGTTTTGTGAGAAATTTATTTTACAAAATCCGACACCAAGAACAGACATTTCATCTTGAAAGGCAAGTTACAGTAATAATACAATAGAGAACAACAGGCTGCAAAGGTGTCCTGTATGTTAACATAATATATTAACGTTATTCATATAACTATAGCATAAAGAACATAATAAAACAACTTCATCAAACTCACAATCTCACTCCCAATTGCTAAATCCCTGAAATTCTTCATCGGTGTCCTTCTGAAGAATTCCGCCAACCATGGAGGTCGACGACTCCTCGCTTCCTCCTCTGCGTTGCTGACTCAGACTCAACATCAGTTCCATTTGCAATTATTCCGGCCTTTCTGATCCCGACAGGATGGTTTCATTTGTCACTCAAGTCCACGCCTTGTTGATCCGTCCGATGACTTGCAGGAAAGTCGCATGTCGCATCCTCCCGGTTACCGTGACGCTGTGCTCTCCAGCCATCATCCACTGCTCCCACAGGTGACGCAAAACTGTCTTAAAGCTCCGGTTCACCCACATGTCAGGTGGCTGGAGAACTTTGGTTCAGCCTCAGGGATGATGGCAGGTATGGTTGTCACCGGTAATGTTTCCATTTCAAATTGTCAGTGATACAGGTGTGGCAGATGCAGGTGCACAAGCTTAGAGTGACCTCTGACGGCTGTCGGTGTGACAAACAGTGAACAGGTGAAATAGTTTGTATATATGTCGCATCCCTAGCCAGACTATGAAAAAAGCGCGACGTATAGTCCGGAAAATATGGCAATTCTCCCTAAAACCTTCCTACAGAATTTAGTAATGGTGTTTATGTGTGCACAAAGGTCTTTACACACCAGGTGTGTCGCAAAAAATGACACAAGAAGAAGTAGAAAATGGTAGCGAATATATTGCATCAACACCGTTCAGTAGCAACACATTTTCAATAGAATATCCCAATATATTTGAATCAGGTTGTTGGACAGAAATAGAAGTTATTTCTCATCACCTGGAGCAGAATACATACTTGTTTATCTCCGTTATGTGTCTTCTATTTCTGGGTCCAGCTTCCAGGTAAAAGGTAGATTTGGTTCATCTAATGTTCACATTACACCGACTTCTCACTGTGCTCATAGTCCACGTGTTGATGTGCTCTCTTTCAGTTCACTAATTTCTTCTTCATATAAAACAGTGGATACATGTCAACAGGTAGCCAACATGCTTGTTTTTGACATGTGACATCCTTTTCACACAGATGACTGGATGATGTGTTCATTTTCGACAAAATCCAGGCCAAATCATCCTTGATTCAAAAAAAAGTTTGCTTTATCACCATATTACATTTGTATTTTGTGTGAATGTGCTCTAAATAAACAGTGGCTCAAACAAAAGCATATACATGTAGATTAATAACATGAAAAACACACATGGCGTGTAAAAACCTTAAGGGTTGTAAGGAATAATTATGAAATAAGGCACGGTGTTGGGTGATGAAGCAGGAGGTCATCTCTTTCAGGTCACAGAAAGGCCAGGGGTAACTGGGTAAAGCAAACTAAACTGTCTTTAGGCCATTTGGTGCTATTTCTCATAGGTTTAGGGGGTAATAGGCCAATGCTTTGATGTCACCATGTCACCAAACTCTACAGACGTCTTGGGGCAGTTGTTGGCCACCTGGTACAGTCATCATAGGAGTCATGACCTGGGAGGAGGATCTTCATTGGACACAGCTACAGAAAGGGTTTTTTTTTTCTTTGAGAAAGTATAAAACTTGAGAGAATTAAGGACTCAGGGTATTTCATTCCTCATAGCATGCTGAGGGGGGCCTGTGCTTTGTAATGTTACATGTGATGATATTAAATTGGCTAAACTTAAAAATATTGTTCTTCTCATCATTCATCCAATACAACGAACACACAAGAAATAGAGACGTTTTCCTTACAGGGTGTAGACAGTTTGAATGACCGGTGTCTCTTTTAAAGCGCTGCATGACGCTCTCGCCCACCGCTCACACAATATGTCCTACTGTCACAAACACAAGCAAGAGGCAGGTTACATGCTTCATGTTACAGTGGTGACACACTGTCTGTGGTTGAAGGCGCTCCGTTGTCTGTCCCCATGTCTTCGATTACCCACAGTCCAAAACAAACTTTTTTTTCTGACTACAAGTCACCACGTAGCCACTGAAGGAAGCATTTAAATGTTACGAGATTAATCCGTCCCGGTATCGAGCTCGTGAAGTGAAAAACTCTTGAGCCGGGCCCGGATTTCCCATAAGAATACATGTAAAACCAATCAGTCTGTTCCAAGACCCAAGAAATCTCCCATAAAAGTCTACACAGCGTTGTTCAAATGCCAGGTTTTTGTGATGTAACAAATTGACACCAAGATAAATAAACTGACAAATTTTTCCACCTTTAATGCGACCTAGAACCTCTACAACACAATTGAAAAACAAACTAAAATCTTTCAGGTAGGTGAATAAAAAATAAGTACCTGAAATAATAGGGTTGCACAAGTGTGCACAGTCTTTTATAACTGGGGATGTGGCTGTGTTCGGATTCAAACTCATGCTAAATTGGAGTCACACACACCTGTCACCATTTAAAGTGCCTTTGATTGACCCCAAATAAAGTTCAGCGATGGAACGTGTGTGGTGATGTGAAGAGGAGATGAATCACAATCTGTCACATTTGAAACTGTTTTGCAAACAAATATTACCACATCAACATGTGCCACAATGACAGACTCCGACCCAAAAACACTGAGTGATGGAATAAAAGCCAAAGGTGCTGCAACAAAGTATTAGTTTAAGGGTGTGTCTATTTATGCAAAGTTTTTTATTTTTATTTTTCCCCTTTAAAGGTTTCAGTTTGTTTTTGTTGTACAGGTTATAGGTCACATTAAAGGTGGAAAAAGTTGTGAAATGATTTATCTTGGTGTAAATTTTTTACATCACAAAAACCTGGCATTTGAACTGGGGCGTGTAGACTTTTGAGATGCACTGTGTACGTACCCGTATGTGCACATAAAGTCTCTGGAAAATAATATTTATTCATTGTTATTATTTGAAAAGAAAGTTATGTTAATTATTAGAAAAGTAATGCATGAAGTTAGTTCTAAAAATTTTTTATGACACGTTACCATGACTTGACGTACACGTACTAAACGTAAAGAGCAAACGGTGACCGTATCACCAGGGATTTCCTCCTTGATCCAAGGTAGCAGTAGCGTCCATGTCGTCATGGAGAGGCTGTTGCCGAGCGGTTTTACTTTTATATCACTGCTTTGATGCACAAACTGTGCATGAACAGTCCGGGAATAACACGACAGGATGCAGCTTCTAACTCGCAGCCGTAAAGTGGCCGCTGCCATGAAGTGTCTCAGTGACGTAAAGCTGCAACACACAGTAGCTTATTCTCTTGAAGCTGTACATGACACCGCTAGCATCCGTCGTAGGTCCAAAACTATTTCTATTTCAGGTGAAAAAAGGCACAAATATGAATCACGAGTCTCATGTCTACGTTTCCAGTCGGTCCGTGAGTAGCGCGCTGTCCTCTCGCTCTCGTGGACTATTTTACTCGCTTTTGCTCGTGAGCCGGTACAAAATTTTGCCCGATGTCTTCCTCGTAACCCGAAGAGTTCATTTGCCGATGCACTCGTAACCCGATATTCCACTGTATTTTAGTTTTTTCTGGTGTAAACAATTAGGAATGACGCTTTTGATTGCGCACGTCGAATCACTGGTCTGCCGACTTCTGGTTCAAAGACAAGCTTTTCGGTATTGGTTCAAATCTTCTTAATAAGGACGTTGGATTTGAAGTTCATTTTTGACCACTTTCCTCTACACACATTTGTGTTTCCTCTGTGTTTCAGTAACCTCCCGTTTAATGTTTTCTCAATCCGCTGACGTTGTAGAAATGATGCACACGACTTCCACAAAAACAAATGCTTTTACGACTCACTCGTTTGTTGGACATAATGTCGAAAGTGTGTTTACTTCTGATGCTGCCCAGAGGGGAAATCAGAGAATATATGAGGCCGCTGACCGCTGTTGTATTTGATTCCAACACATAATCACTCCACCTCACTCTGAGCTGCTTTAGCCCTCTCTTCTTCTTGCCTTTTTGTCTGCACTTCCCATCATCATCATCGATTCGTCTGTCGTTCTCGGTGAAATTCAGGAGACTCAGGGGATGCGTCTAATTGTATGATGATTTTAAGTGGCATGGCTAGATAATCATCCGCGGCTGGCGCCTTTACCTTGCTCTGGCTCCGTTGGCTGTGAATAGCAGGAAATTGTTGTCACTTATCACCATTCAAGGATGATGGATGAGCGAGTCGGGCCTGGAGTGTGGATTCTTCTGTTGCTTCTGGGGGAGGAATAAAATCATTGCCTTTATTAAGTGGCATTCACTAGAGCTGGCTGAAGCAGTCATTGCCGCCCTCCCCACAGAGCCCACCATTATGACAGTGATGGGGTCTCGAGTTGATTGTTGCAGTGAATAGCAGGCCTCTCCGCCTGTATTGGCTGTGTTTGTGTCGATAATAGACACGCAGCTCTTACAGAGATGGCAGCAATTGGAGGCCTTGGGATATATCTGTACTAAGCTAAGCATTATTTAGTGTAACAAGGGAATGGCGCAGTGGTCGGCTCACTGGAGAGAGTGAGTGCACTCTGTGTAAAGGCCGTACGACTCCGGAGGTCTCGAGGTCATTGTCTAAGCATTGAGAGGTCTGTACCTGTGTGCTGCATTGGCCGATTGTGTCTTTCAGTTGTCAAGGTGGGATTTTAAATTGACTGCTTTATGTGCTCAGGTAGTTCCATCATCTGACAACTAAACACAGTAGGGTTCTCCAACACAAGGCCAGAGTTTTGATTAATTTCTTTTGAAAGAATTCTAAAAGACTTAAGGCACCTCTTCTTGCGGTCTGCAGGTTCTGTTTGAGTCATAATTTGTGTTTCATTGTCTGTCAGTCGACCCCACAGTTCATTGCCAATTTTGAAGTATCTCACAGTGAAACAATGTAGAATTTTGTTTTGTGATAAATCTTGAGTTGATTCTGTTGACCCTGAAAGTAGAAACTACTCATTCCGTGACTGTGTACAGTTTTAACTCAACTCCATGGAAAGTTGCACTAACTGCATGTTGAATGTTTGGCACACTATCTCTAAATGGGTTATTAAAGGAGACAAATTGCAAAAAGTAAAGTTGTAAAACTAGTCTTGGGGCTCTGAAAATAATGTTACAGTGTCAAAATTCTTATTTCGAAGAGAAAGAAAAACTAGACGTCTTTTCAGACAACAGGACCTGAGACAAGCCACTTGAACGTCTGCATATTTATAATGTCACAAGTTTGCCGTCACAGCTCTCAGTCCGTCGTGCAGGAGTCACCAGACCCCCACCGCCATGTCGGACAACCTGGGATAATGTACCACGGAGTCTACGTAATGGGATCCATGGCACAGACAGAGGGATGTAGCTCACATGAGCAAGTAAAAGACATTTTACTGATTAATTTGATGAATGGCTGAAACCAGGAATAGTAGAACGAAAGGTCCCTGTGGTATTTAGAGCTGAAGTTTAACACACACATTCTAAGGATAAGTGAGAAAAGAAAAAAAGCGGTACGTCTCCTTTATCCACCCCGAAAACAAAACACCTGTGCAATCTATACTGTATATGAAGTTAGATTTAAGAATCGTGCATAAATAACCTATTGTCGTATTATTATATGAAGTGTTGCTTCATATTTTTAGCCATGCAGTAGTTTATAGTAACATGCAAATGCAACAAGATGGTAAAGCTTTCATTGTAAAAGATCTTGGAAGAAATTGTTTCCATCCACTGACTAAGCGGGCTTTCATTTGAAATGTTTCCCAGAAGTGAAAATTAATGCGGTGTCTTTCAGAGGGCAAACTGGAGTAGATTAAATTACAAATAAATAAATATTAATGAACGATAATTTTATTGGTAGTAATTGTAAAATGTAGTATGTTTGAAATAGTGATCGACATATATGGGTTTTTCAGGACCGATACCGATTATTAGTAGTTCAGGAGGCCGATAACTGATATTTGGAGCCAATTTTCATTTGCAGTAAATGTGTAACAATTGCCGTAAAAATGTTGAATAATACAAACACTTAACTTGGTTTAAATGCCTAAAGCATGTTTGTTTAACCAAAGACATACAAAATAAATATGTCCAGAAGTGCATGGATCCTAGACTCACAAGTTACTGTAGTAGTTGTGAGCTGCAGAGTTTGTCATGTGACTTTCACACAAACACACACTATTCTCCACATTACATACATTCAACCCATTGATAATACATAGTCTACTGAGTGTTTACAGCCAGATCAGACAACTAATGTTATGGGAAAAACTAATCAGACTCCACCTTAGCGTGTTTCACTACAAGAAAACAAGTGAATTGAGTTTTTTACGCGCTCTCTCTCAATCAAACAAGCTTTTACTTCCTGTATCTGTGGTTTCAGAAATTCTCAAACTTGTGCGATTGCAACAAAGGGACATTTCTTCTGAGAGAGCAGCAACCTGCAAAAAATAATGCCATCATGCTTCAAAACTTTGTGCAATGTCACAGCACTGCAATTATATTCCTCTTCAGAGGGTTTTCAATCTGAAGCAATGCATTTTCTGTAACGCTTCCTACACATTCACATGAAATGGTTCCATTTCACTTCTCCTGGTAAATGTAGTGGTCTAATCCAGCAGACACAGTAATCAAAGCATAAATGATTGTGTGGTTCAGTCAAGTTTCAGTCACCTTTTCGTATACAGATGAGATGCTTTTCATATATCACTGTTCACTTTTAGAGGTCGCCACAGCAAATCATCTGCTCTCATATGGAACATTTGCATGTTTATTTTGGCCGAGGTTTTACGTCGGATGCCCTTCCTGACACAAGCCTCCCTATTTGTCCCGGGTTTAGACCAGCACCAGAAGGACACTGGCTTGTTCCTCCTAGTGGGTGGGTTTTTTCATATATCACAATTATACATTTTAATTGCTCAAGGTTGGACAGAAGAGTATCTTTAATATTCATGTGTTAACTACGTACACGCATTCCTTCCTTTTTAAGCTGCTAAAGTTGAGTAATTACCCACAAGCCTGTGCCATGTTCAGTAACCCATGCAGAAGCCTGCCAGCGCCTCTTACCTCTTAATTACAAATTTGAATCCTTAATGCATGTTTGGAAAGCAAAAATAATTAGACAGATATTTACGCTGTCTCTTTTTTTCTTAACTGACATGTGTGCCAATGCCCATATGACCCGACATGTCTGCCAGGAGAGAGTGAGGGGAAAAAAGCCTGCATATCATCTGCATATTACAAAGGAATTAGCAGCTCCTGCTGCAGTATGAAGCACAGGCCTCCAACGCCTGCTTTGTAACGCTGCATTCTTCATTAGAATATCTGAACTGTTATAAATAAGGCTCAGATTACGTTATTGTCTCATTATCTTTTCTTTGCTTTCCTGCTAATGAGCGGGACAGGGCAGCTAAACGAGTGACTTCCGTTTACATTATTTGAAATGTGCCGTAATAATGCTCATTAGAGCGTTCCCTTTTTGTTACTCAGTTGCTTTAATTAGATTTTTCTCTCCTCTCCTTAATAAGAACCAGGGCATCCATCGCTAATAATGCCTGTAATGTATTTGTTATTACAAGTTGAGACAAGAAGAGAGAGTAGTGAAATTATTTCTCTTCTTAAGCGTCTCTTAATTGAAGGAAGCTTAATTAGAACTTGTTAGGCTTCTGTTTCCTTTCCAATGAGTAATCGACTACAAGCACAAGCCCCTCTGCTTCTTCTTTCTCTTACCCCCCCCCACCCCCCGCACACCCACAGACCCCCTAAGGTGAAA
>JAQQAE010009819.1:0-14403 GCA_029823295.1 Pseudamia nigra
CTGCTCTGCTATTGTTACCCTGCCACTGAGCGTACACTTTTGCTGGTTGGGTTGAGAACTGCCAGTTTATTCATCTGTCTTCACTTTCTCTCGTGTACCTCTTTAGGCGGCTGACCAAGGCTTAGAGCCTTAGTTTGGCAGTTTCCAGAGATTCAAGTATGGGCATCTGGTTGTACTTGTTGGGTAGTTGTTTTTTCATTGTACCTTTCTGGGCCTCTGTCCATTGGCTCACTTCTCTCTGTGCTGCCTTGATTTTTGCCTCCAACCTTCTTTTCCATGGTGGGTATCGTCTCTCATGGTTGCTCTCATAGCCAAGCATCTCAAGGACCACTGCTGCTGAAGTGTATATCAGCTCAGTGGTTTCAGTGATGGTTGCTGTAGGAATCGTTGTCAATGCTGCATTCACATCTTCTAGGAGACTTTCTGATGGTGCTTCACGTGGTTGAACTTCTCTGGAAGGGCAGTCATTGTTAACTCTCTCCTGACATGGCATCCTGGCTCCCCCTTGCCACAGCATCTGTGTTGCACCTTGTTGCACCTCGTCAATCTCAAGTTCTGATAGCAGCTGCCGTTTGTGGATTTTGGAACACTGAGCTACTAGTTGTTTCGCCGTTAGTGTTGAATGTGGGTTTCAAAGTAACCATTTGTCCCACATTCTTTGCATGTAACCCCTCTGACTAGGGTTACTAGAGTAGTAGCATTCCAACAGAACCATGTTCTTGCATCTCCCCCATTTCTGTCGTGTTCCAATAGCTCGTTTTTCTTCGTTTTGTAGTTAGCTCTTCACATCGTGGGTCTTTGTCCTACAAAGCCATTTCTTCTTTCCATTCCATTTTCCGCGCACCTGTTAAGTTTCATGTTCATGTCAAAGTTTATTTTCGCTTGCAAACCAGTGCAGCACAAGACAAACCTCACATTTGTCAAGACCCTGTTAAGAAAGAAGTTGGAAATTAAACAGAATAAGGCTAAACAAAAGTCAAGCTGGAATTCCTGCAACAAGATAGAGTGGAGGACACCGCATGACCAAAACAGAAGCAAACTGAACTGGAATGTTGACTGCCTCCACAAAACCAGCTGATCTCTCTGACTGGACCCACCTCGGCAGTGTAATCCAAAGTGAAACAGCGACCCAGGGCTGTTCAGAATCTCCACCCTCAGCTGTATCAGCAGATCTCTTTGGAATCGGAACCGGACCCCGAGAGCAAGTAACCAAAGTAAGGCCAGTCCATTTACAGGATCTGGCTGTCGTGTCTCGTGGTTCGACTTGATTACCCACTGTACAGATTCATTATTTTCTAAATCCAAAATTTTGTCCATTTTCAAATTCCAATTTATTGTCCATTTTTCCAAATTAACTTTATCTTAATATTAGTCCTTACCAATGTTTCCTGAACACTTAGCCAACTATGCTTCTTGTGTTAATGATAGTTTATTCTGTTGTATTTAATCACATCCAATTATTCTCTTATGTTATTATCACAATAAATTCTCTGTTAGTGTAAATCCACAATGTCTGAGGATATCATGAAATACAGTGCATCCTGAAACTATTCACAGCGCTTCACTTTTTCCACAATTTTTTATGTCACAGCCTTATTCCAAAATGGATGAAATCATGTTTTTCCTCAAAATTCTACACACAACACCCCATAATGACAATGTGAAAAAGCTTTTTTGAAATTGTTGCAAAATTATTAAAAATAAAAACCTAAGAAATCACATGTACATAAGTATTCACAGCCTTTGCTCAATACTTTGTTGATGCACCTTTGACAGCAATTACAGCCTCAAGTCGTTTTGAATATGATGCCACAAGCTTGGCACACCTATCTGTGGGCAGTTTGGCCCATTCCTCTTTGCAGAACCTCTCAAACCCCATCAGGTTGGATGGGAAGCATCGGTGCACAGCCATTTTCAGATCTCTCTAGAAATGTTCAATTGGATTCAGGTCTGGGCTCTGGCTGGGCCACTCAAGGACATTCACCGGGTTGTTCTGAAGCCACTCCTTCGATATCTTGGCTGTGTGCTTACGGTCATTGTAATGCTGAAGGATGAACCGTAGCCCCAGTCTGAGGTCAAGAGAGCTCTGGAGCAGGTTTTCATCCAGGATGTCTGTGTACATTGCTGCATTCATCTTTCTGTCTGTCCTGACTAGTCTTCCAGTTCCTGCTGCTGAAAAACATCCCCACAGCATGATGCTGCCACCGCCATGCTTCACCCATGCTTCACTGTCGGGATGGTATTGGCCTGGTGATGAGCGGTGCCTGGTTTTCTCCAAAAGTAACACCCGGCAGTCACTCCAAAGAGTTCAATTTTTGTCTCATCAGACCAGAGAATTTTGATTCTCATCATCTGAGAGTCCTTTAGGTGCTTTTTGGCAAACACCAGGTGGGCTGCCATGTGCCTTTTACTAAGGAGTGGCTTCCGTCTGGACACTACCATACAGGCCTGATTGGTAGATTTCTGCAGAGACAGTTGACCTTCTGGAAGGTTCTCCTCACTCCACAGAGGAATGCTGGAGCTCTGACAGAGTGACCACTGGGTTATTGGTCACCTCCCTGACTGAGGCCTTTCTCCTCCGATCACTCAGCTTAGATGGCCGGCCAGCTCTGGGAAGAGTCCTGGTGGTTCCAAACTTCTTCCACTGACAGATGATGGAGGCCACTGTGCTCATTGGAACCTCCAAAGCCGCAGAAATTTTTCTGTAACCTTCCCAAGCCTTGTACCTCGAGACAATCTTGTCTGGGAGGTCTACAGACAATTCCTTTGTCTTCATGTATGGTTTGTACTTTGACATGCACTTTCAACCCTGGGACCTTATATAGACAGGTGTGTGCCTTTCCAAATCATGTCCAATCAACTGAATTTTCCACACGTGGACCCAAGTAAGCTGCTGAAACATCGCAAGGATGATCAGTGGAAACAGACACCTGAGCTCAATTTTGAGCTTCACGGCAAAGGCCGTGAATACTTATGTACCGGTACATGTGATTTCTCAGGTTTTTTATTTTTAATAATTTTGAAACAATTTCAAAAAAACTTTTTCCACATTGTCATTATGGGGTGTTGTGTGTAGAATTTTGAAGGAAAACACAAATTTAATCCATTTTAGAGTAAGGTTGTAATATAAAAAATTGTGGAAAAAGTGAAGCGCTGTGAATAGTTTCAGGATGCACTGTAAATCCATAGTCGTCCTCCTTCAACCTGAATTTAAGGAGGTGGTGCCCCACAAATTATTTTATTGGTACGAGAGCAAATTATTCAATTAACACAAGATCATTTACATTTATTCCTTTTATTCCAGCACACTATAAATGACTATATTGAGACAAATATTCATGTCTATAAACTATCTTTCTTAGACTGAATTCAAGTATCATGCATTGATGCAGTGTTAAGTCATTTCAGTTTAACTGCAAGACACATTTCACACTTGATGCCTCTGCTAGACAAGACATCTTGGCCAAGCTGTCATGGGAGTAAACTGTGTACAACTTGTGAGATCTTCCAATACTCATAGATGTTTGAACAATCTCAACAGAAGATGGACAGATGGATATGGTCCTTCGTGGTGCAGTTAATTGACTGCTGTGCACACTGTTGACAAAAGAGGCAGAGATATGAAGACTTATAGATGGAGCAGCCAGTTAGTGCTAATAAAAACATTTCTGCCAAGGGAGTAGTTGACTGACAAATTTTAATTGTATGCATTTTAATTGCATGCATCATGTGATTTGAAGTGCACTGACACAGTAACACTTTTTTCAACTTAGGGTAGGCATTTCAATCATCAGGTGCACAATGTAGTTAGATTATTAAAAATGCTATACTTATAAAAGGTGTATCAGTGGTTATGCATCCTCAGGACACAGTTACAAATGAAGGTAATGTGTATAAAGTATTTTTTTATTATTTTTTTATTTTTTACATTGTTGCATTAGTTTTAGCCCCTTTTGCACTACAGGGACTTTTTGCAGTTCCTATAACCTATACAGAAACCAGGCAATTTTTTCAGACAGCATAGGCACTAGGGACCATGCTCTTAGTTCCTAGGACCAATTTTGCTCCTACTCCGAGGCAGGGACTTTTGACAGTTCCATAGGAACTCATACGACATAGGTGATTTACAGCCATTGCCAGATACGTCAGACTGGCAGCCCATCTAGGGGCAAAACGAACAGCAGTTCCCATAGATGGTAATGTAAATTATGGTAGAACACCACTGCGAAAGAAAGCTAACAGAATAAAACTAGCTTCTGAATTGTACTGAGACAGTATCACGACAAGAAGAAATAGAAAGATAAATAGAAAAATATATGTCTCCGGTGATAATTAATTTTTCATTCTGTTTCCTCTGTTAATTCCTGTAACACAGTGCATTAAAGTTGTTTTGAGACTCAGTGTAGCGTTGGTGTATTGAGTTACACTGCTAACTAACTGCTAGCTAAGAAGCTAATTACACTGACCAGTGTAATGGCTTGTAGCGAATGGCTAATAGCAGCTAGCCACTGGCTTTGCTAACTTTTGGTATGTAACAATAACTAGCATACTGACTGTTACAGAGTTTGGTAAAATATTTTGCTTTTAATTTGCTTACATGGAGATTCAGTAAGATAGAAATAGATATCTGGTCAAACACCTCTGACCACTCGGTCGGGTCATTATTCCAACATGATGCATGGAGGTTGAACACACCATACCATAGTCCCTGACTGCCTGTGCGAATGCACAAAAAAATGGTTCCCCTCATGAAGGGTAGTTCCTAGAACTAAATTCAAGGTGAAGAGTTGTTAGAACTGTGTTCTTCAAAATTCTCTGTCTGAAAGCAGCTATAGTCTCTCTTCTGCATTTGATCTCTGGGGAGGGCAACTTTTCCAAACAACACTGTTCATCTATTTTAATAAGGACAATTAATTTGTGTCATATTAATGTTGTGTGTTTTAAACAGACAACTGGGTACCTAATATAAGCAGCTCCATGACCCATTTTGGATACTGTGTTAGAGAAAGGCAGCTCTGCATGACTGTTTTAGTGGAATATGATAAAAAAGGCAATGTTGGAGTTGTGAATATTTGTTATCATTTCCCTCAATGTACTCATATTAACTTTCACGTATGACTCTAACTTTTATATACTGAATGATTATTTTTCTACTTTGTACCTTTGCACTGAATGCTGTACTTTTCCACTGAGAATTGTTTTTTTACCCTGACATTGTTTTGTCTCAACATCTTGGTCTGTCCTTCCAGAGGTGCACACACGTGATCAGCGGAAGCATTCTGTTTCACTCTCTGTGTGCATACTGTGCAACTGCCTAATGTGCCTAGGTAGACTCTGCCTAGCAACAGTGTTGAATAATTTATGAATACTGTAACCAATGATATGTGATTACGCCCCTTTTGTATTTTTAATAAAAGAACTGAGCGAAGGAGAAAGCTTCGAAGTGACCTGGGGATGCCTAGCTCCCGCCTCCTTCCCTTTGCAAAGCAATTGTTTGAATCATCTCTGTTGTCCGTGTCTGCTTATTGGTTTGTAGGTTAGCCGTAAACCTGACAGGCAATATTGGGTGCAGAGTTATCGCTAACTTACCTTACAGAACTGATACTCTTATTCACTTCAACACTTTATTATGCTAAGTACTAGGACAGGCATTCAAAGGAATGTAGGATTATGTTAGCTGGCATAGTTCATAAAAAGTCAATTCATAATACTCCATACAACACTGGCTGCTCAGCCATAAGAATGTAACTAGGAAAAACTAGTTGGACTGATTTGGACTGAAATCTGTGTGGCAGAGCAGCAAGATTGTCACAACAGCCCATACCTGGAGTGTCCAGGAACACAGATGAAGTCTTTTGTCAGCAAATACTTTCCACCTTCACACAGAAGACCCCACAAGAATATGACCTAGGGAAAAAGTCTGATTTGTTCCATGAGGACTTCACAAAATAAAAAGTTAGAAAGTTCAATTTTGGTTAAATATGTCTTAGGGATCTGAGCGCAAGCAGATCTAATATAAAAGTCACTGTTGGGATTTGACAGAGTCATGTGTTAATGCTAAGGGCTAAACATAAAGAAACTCAAAAACTGGGGCCATGGATGTGTGCTCAGCTGGTTCGAACCACTCTTCTATTTTTGTGCTGGAAAGTCTATTGAGGGCAGCCAAGTTGAATCAGAGAAAACTAAATTCTACAGTTACAGAGCTTCCAAAATATAAGAATTCAGGTTCCGGTTGAATTATGCGAATAGGATTGAAAACATACCTAAACGGAGATTTGGCATTAAGAAGAGTTTTGGAAATTGTTAAGATCTTATGTATTAATATATATTTTACACAGATACCATCACAGTTTTCATGTGAAACAACACAGATAAAATGATAATAGGAGGGATTTCTGTCCTAGTAAATGAGAAAGTAAGATGGTTTTAATTTTCTGTAAGTTGGCATCTCATTTAATGTCAGCGGGTCAAGAAATTAATGAAAAGTGGCTACTCAATGTGACACTTCTAAATTAAGAAAAGAGTATCCAAATGACAATATTAAAAGGGGGAAAATTAAGTTGAGGATAAGTAATTGGCTGGGGAAATTCTGACAGAAAGAAGTGAAAAACATGGGAGCTGAGGAAAAGAGAGTGGAAACAGAGGAGGCAGAGGATGCTTCAGGCAATGCCATCTGTGGGTGGACCTGCAAAGGCTGCATGCCACACACCTGTGTGGGACTGCCTGGGAGATAAGACCCACAGCACAATGGCCCTGTGGACACCTGTGCTGCCAAACAGGTGTGCAGCCCAGCCAATTAAACTATTAGACAAACAAAGGCCTCTGGGAGCAAATTAGCAGGCTGCCCAAACATCACAGGGAAAACAAAAAGCAATGGTAAGCACTCACTGTGAAGAACAATGCTTTGATGGTAACACTTTCATTTTAGTGCAGAGAATTAACTTTAATGCCTGATGAAACAAAGGGCTGGTGTTGATTTAATCATTGTGTAAGATTCGTGCATTAAGACAAAGCATGGGCAATAAACTGTATTGAGGACAAATTGTATTTACTATGACCCAAAAGTTTATTTTTCTGTTATAATGTAAATTGTCTCTAGAGGTTGAACAATATGAATTGGACAACATGTGTCAAATTACCATCTTAAATTATGTGTCCCAATATTAAGTAATGCACAAATTGGCAAAAAAAAAAATTCCACAAAACGAACAATTCTACATTTTTCCAGAAGATAAGAGCAAATGCACAGCAAAAATGTCAAACATAAGATGCAGTTGCAGCTTTTAGATATGTGGAACTGTAAATTAAATGTCTGTGACAAATTAGGACATGACCAAATTGAATGAAAGACTTTTTAGTGATGTAAGGACTTATCTTTGAAAAATTGAAAATAAAATGCCTTAATCCTGTTCATGGACCTGTGAATAGCTTGTAAAATCCAACCTCAAACATCCAGAATACTAATGCAGGTTGCCTCTAGTCACAAATGGATGTATCAGTTTTCTACAAAATGTAAACTGCGGCCAGTAATCTGTTCTTGGCCACGTAATTATACTTTTACTGGAAGAGCAGTTTGTCTCAAAAGGAAAAAAACACAGTTTGAAATATAGTTACCAGGGCTTTCCACAAGAATAGTGGGAAAAAGTAGCCATCCAGGGAGGTCTGGGGGCATACCTCCCGGCAAAACATTCTGGATGGAAAAGGTCAAATTTGGTAGCCTCTGGCACATTTTGATCCTGAATTATTCCATCATATGCATTAAATGCATTTATTGGATATCTAAATAAAGTGCTTTAACCAGAATGTAGACCTGCAATTACAAATAATTAAAAATATTAAGAATTATTAGACCTTTTTAAAATTTTATATCTTTTTATAGACAATTTTAACAAGGTCCAAACTGAGCGAAGCAACATATATTCGATGTGGTTAATGTACTGTATTTATATATGTTCATTGTAAGGTTTATTAAGATATGCCCAAATGAGCCTTAATATATAAAACTGTAATTTTACTTAGCAAAAATTAATATGGCTTTTTTTTTAAAAGGGAAGCATGTTTTATCCTGTCTCTTACAATCTAAGGAGTGGTTTTATAATAATAATATACAAACCATAATATATTGTATCAAGATTTGGGCCACTAGTGTGGAATTGGTCAATTGCAAATGTTATATAATCACTGTAAGACATTTTAATCAGTAAAATGTGTGAGGCCTGTTTTTTTTCTTTTTTAAACAGCACTACCCGTTTCACCTGCTTTGAAATGTATGATTTAAGTAAGGCTAGTGCATTCTTTCATGTGTTCATTAAAGCCTTGAACAGCTGTTTGGTGTATATGTTGTGGAATTTTTAATGCTTGCAGTACAATTCTTAAAGTGTTTGGTCATCAGTTTCTTAGTTAATATTTATACAATACTGTTATCTCTGTTCTACTTTGCAGGACACAGCCTCTGAGCTGAGCACACACATCCACACATGTATACATAGAGTGAGGGTGAGACTGATACACATTGCTGTCATGCTCATACTGGTTGAAATGATTGCACACACATTAGTAAACTGCAAATTGTAAAGCAAAACTATTACATTGCAGTTAATAATAACATAGCCTGCTTGACTTAAATAAGAAGTCAGCTCTTTGGTGCTTCTGCAGCTACTGGTGAAAAATGTGTAGCTTATTGTGCACAAATGACCTGATATCTCAATATGTTGCATGTCAACTTTGGCAGGAAGAGAATTTAATTATTCCTGAAGATAAACTCAGCATTACTTAGCATTAATCAGAAAAATTAGAATACCAATATTTAAACAGAAGATTACTCTAAGCTGTGAAGTGAAGCAGAAATGCTCCACTGTCTACTTCCTGGATATTTTCTGGTATAAGATAACATATCATACAAAGGTTACATTAACATAGCGGAGTCAAAAGAGTAGCAAGCCAAATGTGGCTTTCCTGTGTGATGTGATCCATGACAATTAAGTGCATTCATATTAATTAGAAGTAACCTTATCCATGCTTCAGAGAAAATAATCAGTCCTTTTCCCTGGGAGACAAATAAAGAGAGGTGTAAAGATGCACAAGGATCCGGTGTTACTCTACACTCCCACACTTGTCAGCGTGCACACCCAGAGGTTCCTTTCTCCCACGATAAACTGAGCCACGCATGCTATCCAGGCAATTCCTTCATAACACACTGGTCTCTTACAAACCGGTCAAAGGTTCAGCTATTTGAAAACACCCACAGGGTAAGACTGGCCTCACGTACATCCCATCGGCAACAGTTGGCCTTTCTGTGTGGAAAGGCTGACTTGACTCCCCACAGCTTTACTGGAGACTGCGGAGACGGACTTCACATCTCGGCACTTGCTTGGGGATAATTACTTGGGTGATGGTAATTTGTGCTTTTTTTTTCTGTGTGGCAAAGGAAACAATTGAATCACTTGACATGAGTCAAAGTAATATGTCATATGGGTTCCCATGATCAAATTAATTCCACTTCTGGCATGATTATGGAAAAAGAGTGAAATGGCCAGTGACACTTTTGATTTTATGTCGATGTCAATTTAAACAGAAAATGTTTTATAAATTTGTCAGATTTAATCATTATATGAAAATTTGATTTGTTTAAAAAAATACAAAACCCACTGGTGCAGAGTAGTTTGTCAACATGAAATGCAACACAGTCACGGGAACATATTTCTGAACATTAGTAACACAGTAGAGCAAGCAATTATACTCACGGGTCAACACTGTCACTACATTTATAACTCTGGCTTGATCATATGATAAACTATTATTTCTTCTATATCGGGACTCATCCATTAATAATCCTCTCAATATTCATTTCTGTCCCTCTGCGTTAGTGGATTTAGCTGCACAAACCCGCTCCTTTACCTAGATTTTATGTTTTCCTTGGATTGTCTTTGCAGAGAGGAGTCCATTTGTCTCCAGCCAATCACAAGTGTTTACATCATCAGCCAATCAGAGCATCACATAGCCTGTTGGGTTCATAAGACGAATATGGAAGCAATGTGATTGGGTTATACTGTATTTCTCTCTGGAACCTTCCCATGGAGTTTTGTGATGGTGTGGGCGAACCTGTCTGCTATACAGTGTACAATTAGAAAAAAACACTACAAAATTGCTGTCTGTCTATTTAACCATTTTATTTGCTGAACCATGGTTCTCTATAATGTCTTATAATTAGCCTCTATTGTCAAACCTCTCTCACACTGTTTGTAAACACAGCAACAGGAAAGTTGCATACTTTAGCTTTAAAGGCAAATTTTTCATCCAGACTAAAATTAGTCAAATTATTTAAAATATAACAAAATGAAAAATACAAGACAAAAAGGAGAAGAGATGACATAATAGACAAAACAAAAAGGACATAAAAGATGAGCACAACGTAAAAGACAAAACATGACACAAATCACTTCTCACAAAGCCCTTGTACAGGATACAGTGGTCCCTCGTTTATCGCGGGGGTTACGTTCTAAAAATAACCCGCGATAGGCGAAATCTCCGCTCGGCTCCGCCACAGCGGCCCCCTCCAATGAAGCTCTTCGTCGACACCACGGGTGTCTCTCAGACACCCGCAAACACACAGCGCTTCAGAGGCACACCGCCAGCGATCGAACACCCGTGGAAGTCCGGCGAAGCTGAACGCAGTCGGCACTGCACAGCACAGGAGACACAACACGGAGGAGATGACTGACAATGGCCTTAGCCAATCAGGACGCAGAACACAATGCGCGGGTTCTCCTTTAGCCAATCAAGACACAGAACACAAGGCGTGTTCATACGCTGTATAAAAAGTACATGAAAATTTCACAAAAAAAAAAAAAATCCACGAAACAGCGAGGCCGCAGAGGGTGAACCGTGATATAGCGAGGGACCACTGTATAACAAAACAAAAACAGAAGGTAAAAATATGAAATGACATAGAGACGAAAATGCTGTAAAACACATATGAAGTAACAAAACAAAAACGCATCCGCTCTTTCTGATTTTGCGGTTTACAGCTTACTTTGTTCATTTTGTTTAGCCTAAATAGAAAAAATAAAATATGTACCATCTGAGCACTTATTCAACAAGATAACATTTTATTTTAGCTAAAGATCACAACATAAAAACATATCACAATTGTGCTAATTATTTTATCATCCAGCCTATTTGCAGTGACTTAAGTGTGGTAGCAAACCTTGAACTACGTTTGTGTTTCTTAATTTCCACATATTATAAAAACTAAATAGGGTCAACTTGAAAATCTCCAATCTACCCAATGGAAGATTGGTTATGAATACTTCAGCTTCTCAATGGCACCAGTTCACCAATACACACTATAACAAGACCGGTCTTATTGATGTATGTGCTGGGGCTATGATCAACCTACTCGCTATCGGTTGCAGCTGCCTCCTCCCCTTGGATCCTCTCCCATGGGTCACAGTGTCTTGGAAAGCTCTTGTAATAACTCAGTAACACAGTAGGCACTTGCAAACAGTTGTCAAACTAAACCCTGGGTGTTTTTTCCCCACAGAAACCACTTCCATTTAAATATGGATTGTTTTGGCTGTGAATGTGCAGACATTTGAGGAGGCATACTCCTCTCTTTTGTCTTTGATGCTGCTTTCATCTTTTCTCCCTTGTACTACTAGACAAATTGAATGTTCCTATGAGGCTGAGGAGGCAGGTCATTTCTCAGCACCCCGAGTCAACCTAAAAAAGCCCAAAAAATATTACTTGCCCAATGACCATTTAATATGCACCATTCACTGATTCACATTAAGATACATCTCTTCAAATACGGGCTGGTAAATAATTTATACAATCCACTATCACTAACAGTTCCTTTGCACTAGGGGACTAAATTAAAACTGAAGATCCCCTTTACAAGAAACATAGAGACAACATGGGTAACAACTAGAGACAAGGCATATAAAATCTGTGAGGACCCAAAGACAATGCTAAACAAGAGAAAGAGGATGAATCAAAATCAAAAATAAAGGCCCGGCGCCATTTTTCATGTGATCATAGCAGATTAAAGAAAAGAAGCATTGGCCACTATTTAATTTTAGTCGACTGGTGGCAGGTTGCACACGTGATATCAAGCTAATTGTGCAGTTAAAGTCACATTCTTATTAAGGGATGGGAATAGTTAGATTTCTGATGTGTAAAACTAGACCGCCTACCTATGACAGCTAAATAGACTTGGATGGAAGACACATTCCTAGTGGCCATCAGATTGTGCACAATTGGTGACTAGCAATTTGCCTGTTTAAAAGTCAAAGCTGTGTGTCCTTGTCTAACAAAGCTGAAAACCAGTGGTAGGCAGTAGTGAAGTGGATTTCCTCTTTTGCGTGTACTTGAAGATTTTTTCTTTCAGGGAGATGTTGTTTTTACTCTTACTCAGCTACATTTGTGGTGAAAATAGTGTACTTGTGCATTTGACCTTAGCTCAATGAGTTAAGAGAAAAAACGCTTGAAATGAAAAATAAAAAAAAATCAACCAAATGTATAAAATGAACAAAATAAGCAAGCAAATTAAGAAAAAATGAATAAACTAAGCAACAAAAATAAACAAAAATGATCACAAATATGAACAAAATAAAAAAATGAACAAAAATGGGCATAAAATGAAGAAAATAATGCAAAAAACTAAACCCAATAGTCAAGTAAATTCTAATATATAAAAAACGGCATGCACAAATGAAAAATATAATCAAGAAATTGAGCAATAAAAGCAGAAAAATTATCAAAATGTTCAACTTAAAATGGATAAACTAAAAAAATAAAGAGCAAAACAGACACAACTTGTTGTCAAAATGAATACAATGAACAAAAAATGAACAAAATAATCCAGAAAATTAGCAAAATTGAACAAAATAATGAAGTAAATTATAAAATGTAAAACATAACATGCACAACTGAGTAAAACAATTAAAAATTAAGCAACAAAATGAGAACAAAGTGAGCATATTAAGCAACAACAGTGGTAAAAAAATATAGTAATAATGTCTAAAACTGACAAAATTAGCAACAAAACTGAGCAAAACTCAACAAAATAAGCAACAAAATAAACAAAAATGATCAAAAATAGTCAAGGAAATAAACAAAAATACCTGTTTGAACACAATATATGACACTAATAAATACCACAGGATGAAGCTACTCACTACTTGAGCTATTTTGCATGGGATACTTGTTTACTCTTACTCAAGTACTTCTGCTTGAGTCCTTAGAATTATCAAGTAACAGCACTTTTACTTAAGTGCAGTTTCTGTTTACCCACCACCGCTGACCAATCCATATGAAACAGGTAGGGGTTTTGCTCACAAACATCCAAATAGGAATAAATAGTGTGAATAGTAGTTTGTCTTTTCATAGTTTCATTAAATGAACAAAGAAGTGAAGGAAACTGCCAAGTGTATAACCAGCAGAGGATGACCGATGAAGATGTCGCCTTTGTCTTGCTCTCGGTGGTTCTGTTGGTTTACTCTCTGTATAGTCATGAGATTTCGGCCATGAATTGTGAAGCGCCTAGAGATAATCGGCGATTATGATTGGCGCTATACAAATAAAGATTGACTGATTGATTGATTGATTGATTGATTGATGTTCTACCCTACTGTTCTCAGTGGCTTATAATACAAAACAGTTGTTGTTCACTGAATGACTCAAATGATTATCATTACGTTGTTTTCTCTCTTTTTTTTTGCCAGAACAGAAAGCTGACGCGTGCTGTAGTGTTAACATTCACATCCTGAATGTAGATTTTTTTAAGATTCTTTTTATTACTCAAAATGATGCCAAAATTGAACTCAATTTAAATTTCTGAAAAAATATATATATATATTTAAAGTTACTGTACCTACCTGTCCTCATTTGTGGACACCATGTAACAAAAATGAAAAGATGAACAGAATAAAGAGTATTGTGTGTGTTTTTTATGTTATTATAAGGAATGCATATAAGTTAATTTCATTAAAAAACTGCAAAACATTTTTAGGAAAAATTGTGGAAGCACATGATAAGGAAACAGTTGGAAACAATATGGATGCCAGCATGAGTGGTAAAATATCATAAAAACAGCTCATACAATGTAACAGTGCTCAACTTGTTGAATCATCATTATCATCATCATCATCATGCATTTAACGTCCGTTGGACCCTTGTCAGGGTGTTGGACGGTTTTGCTGGCATCTCGCAGTCTCTGTCTCCATGCATCCCTGTCATCAGCCATGTTCATGGAGAGATTCCAGGCATGTAGCTCTTCCTTGATCGTTTCATTCCACGACTTTCTGGGTCTTCCTCTAAGTTTGCAACCTTCAACTTGAAGCAGCTGACATTTGTTGATCCAAGATGTGCTTCTATGAACATGGCCTGCCCAGCGTAGTCGGT
>JAQQAE010009820.1:0-14403 GCA_029823295.1 Pseudamia nigra
GTGGTAGAGAATGACCGAGCCAAGATCCTGTGGGACTTCCAGATCCAGACTGACAGAACGGTAATGGCAAACCAACCGGACATTGTGGTGGTTGACAAACAGCAGAGGAAAGCCGTTGTGGTTGACATAGCAATACCAACTGATGGCAACATCAGGAAAAAGGAACATAAAAAAGTAGAGAAATACCACTTTCTGTGTGGAGTTTGCATGTTCTCCCCGTGTCTGCGTGGGTTCTCTGCGGGTACTCTGGCTTCCTCCCACAACCAAAAACATGTACTAGCTGAATGGGCTACTTTAAATTGGCCATAGTTGTGAATGTGAATGATTGTCTGTCTAAATGAAGAATTGGTGGTGGTCAGAGAGGCCGTTGGCGCAAATTGGCTGCTACATTTCCATCAGTCTGCAACAGGGCAGCTATGGCTACTGATGTAGCTTACCACCACCAGGACTGAATGTGGACTGAATGAATAACAGATTCACTGTCAGCGCTTTGAGAAGCAGACTTGACAAGCACTATATACAGTAAATCCAATCCATCATCATCATCATCTGAGGGGCACAGAGAAGAGCTGGAGAAGGCCTGGAGGGTGAAGGCATCAGTGGAGAACTCGAGACAGTAACCCCTGAACTGGAGGAGTGACTACAACAGATCCCAGGAACAACATCCAACATCTCAGTCCAGAAAAGTGCGGCTCTAGGAACAGTAAAGATACTGCGCAGAACCCTCAGGCTCCCAGGCCAGAAAGGAATTTATATATGTATAGATAAATACCTTCTCACCCTCCGCAGGTGGTCTCATCCTTTCAAGCTCGGGTATAACAAAATATAAATTAACATTTTTGTTAATTTAACAGTGTTGTTTTGTGCATTTTGCGTGTTTTGCGTTTCAGTCTTCACAATAGAGCTGTGATTGACCATCACTGCTCACTCGCCAACCAATCAAAATCTAGAAGTGGTGGGACATAGGAAGAAAACACTAAACTCTGCATCATGATGGAGGGGAAACTGACTGGTAGCTTGGTTTCTGATCTAACACTGGAGGATTACAATGATTTTATGAAGGAAGCGAACATCCAGAACTTCCATTACAGCTTGAAACAACACCGTGTGAAAAGGACATTTTTACACGTCCCCGTGATGCAGCCACAGACGCAGCTCTGACTCATTCATGTGATTACTCTGTGACTGAGCATCAGTATAAACAGTGAACTTAGAAGTGAATGTGTGTTGGGATGTCATTAAATTCTCTCTGTACTACATCCCCCCACCCCTCCACCACCCTGCACTCACCTCGCTTACGCAGACAGTGACTCTGTGCATGTATCAAATCATCAATCAAATCTCTAAAAAGGCTTCATCTTGATAAATTGAGCACAGATTTTAATTTTAATCCACCATATTCTGGCCTGTTTTTGGGAGCTAAATATAGTAGTATTTCAAAATGTGGACCTTTGCGGGCACTAAAAACACTCCCTGTGGACACAGGCCATAATAATGTCATATGGGGGAAACGAATTCCCCACTCTCTGCATGCTTTCCACATTAGGTGTAATTTGTCTAGGTATACTTGAACATAAATTCCATAAAGTTTGTTTTCAGACACATTTCTCCTTTTAAGGAGATTAAGGAGATGTTGTGGCACTATGAACTGTTCCGGAGGTTGATAGAAAAAAAAACACCCTGAGAAACACCGCGCCTGCAGGCGTCTGTCTCCAAGGAAACGTGTCATTATAAATCATTTTTAGAACTAATTTCATGCATTCCTTTTCAGATAATTAACATAACTTCCTTTTCAGATAATAATAATAAATAAACATTCAGTTCCAGACACCTTACGTGTACATATGGGTGTGTATATGTGGGAGTTTTCTTGGGTCTTGGAATGGATTAATTGGGTTTACATGTAGTCTTATGGGAAAACCGGTCCCGACTCATGAGTTTTCCACATTACGAGCTTGATCCTGGAACAAATTAAACCCGGGGGTAACACTGTATATACATTATGTATGTACGTATGCAGACAAAACTGTGTTCTCTATGGATCCTAGGCGAGTTGACTGCTGTGTCTCATCTCTTGCATGGTGATACAACATTACCTTTCGAGAGCACCTGACATGATGTCACTGACTGCTTGACCACCTAAAAGGTCAGGTTCAGCATAATACATATATGCTGCCCTCTTGAGCCATGGGGAATGTCCAGGTATGTCCTACTGAACAAATAGAAACAAATCCAAATTCAGGACATTATGCCATTTTCATCAGCCGCCTTGGCTCGTATACTGTTAAACACCTAATAGTTAATATTATGCTTATTTCACCAGTTAGATCTTCCTAAATCTTACAACCTTTAACCTTAACCAGCATTGTTTATCATGTCAGTCCATGAAAGGCCAACGCTGACTGCAGCATGTAGGCCTAATAACTTTCGGTTAACTCATAAAAAAATAAGAATTTACTCCAGCACATTACTCAAAATATAAGAAAACTGTCAAATTTCCTCATCTATCCATGCAAAGCTAAAAGGAAAATCCAGTTTATGTACAGTACTTACTAAATTTACAGATGGAAAAGTTGCAGCTTCTCACTTGTGAAGTTTTGGAGTTTTTCTATGTTTCTGAGTAACTTAGCAATTAATGAAGAAAACCAGTTTTGTTTGGCTTTTCTCCACCTCTTCCTTCATGTTCAACCATCCCTGCTGCAGAGAGTTTCTTTGAGCCTAAAACACAAGTTATCTGACCTCTCTCTTCCTGCTTTTGGCCCCTAGGCCCAGTCCACTTTGTCTAATAGAGATGTTGCACATAGAACACAGAAGGGAGCGAGCTAAAAGTCTCTCTGAAGAAAGAAGCCGATTATATATAGCCACTGATTAAGGCAGAGATGAGAACATGACCTACATGCATAACAACATTTCTCTCACTCTCTGCAATAGAAGAAGCCTTCGTCCAGGACCAGGACTCTCCAACTGGGAGAATCACTCTAATTATAACACCAGAGTCAGATTCCAATGCACACCTCATTAATATTTCTCTCATTATTGGGTTAATAATGTTTTTTTTTCGAGGTGTGGGAGACTTGGGAGAGCTGCTGGCATGCCAGTGAACCTTTGCTTTCTCTGCACCAGTCAAACAGGTAAAAATGATTACTTCCGTTCATTGTGCCTGTCATTAGACTGTAGTCGAAAAAGATAACTCCGTCTCACACAAAAATCCCGTGTTCTCAAAATAGCTCCTCCCCTGAGAGAGTCATGGGGGGATGAGGGAGACAGGGGAGAGCAAGACAGTTAGAAAAGAGGGAGAAAGAAAGGGCTTTCTCCTTCCTCATCAATCTTTTGGATCCGGTCCCACTGATGCCAGCGACCGTGTATCCGGTCGCCTCCGACAGCGGCAGCACTGGCAGGCAGCAGCAGCGGGGAGTCAATCTCGCTGAGATTCAATCCTGATCCTTTTATCAGCCACCTGAGGTTGATTTAACACCACTGTTCCTGGACAGTGAAAGTGGCTGATTATAAAGCCAGTCAGTCCCTTTCTCTCACTCATCTCCCTCAGCTCCAGCTCATTACCCGCAACTGCTGCGCTGTGCTGTCTGGGCTCCTGCAGACATGGAGAGGACGTGCACAGGCAGGTCAGGAAGGCGAGACGAGATCAAAGGCAAGGACTGAGTGTGTGTGCGTTTTCAGAATCATATGCACTAGCCATGAAAAAAATGGATGCTCTTTGAAAGAGTAAGACAAAAAAAAGGTGATGAAATGTTTAATATGCTTGATGTTTAACTGTCAGAATACGAGGCTTAGATCTTTGAATCTTTTTTTTCTGAGTCATTAAGGAGCCCGTGTATATGTTGAATTTGTATTTACCACGCATACAGTAACATAAAGGCACAAAGGGACTTCACACCAGTTTAATGAGAAACACTGGGAGCAAGGATGAGATAAAGCGGAATGCTTACTTGCATCTTCAGTGTGCTGCATGCCAAGTTTGTGTGTGAAACTTGCAATGCACTTAACTGGATTTAATACTGAAGTGCATGGCAAGGTCACTTTGTATGTTGCATGTCATCATTGCAACACTGACCCCATAGGTTGGTCCCAGTAAATGCACGCCCTGCATACACCTCCTGTCTCTGTGAATTCACACCAACTGTGCGTCATTATGAACTGTTTCATGGTAGACATGTTAGCTTATCGTGGAAGAAAATGCACATTTGAGCTTTAATTAATGCACCATAGCTACGTTCTGTTTCAGTGGAATACTCACAAGGTTTTGGTTTGTTCATTTCAGCTCCTCAGCGTGGCTTTCTGACACACTGATACGGAACTGGTCCCTCAGTAGTGTTCTTCAGATCGCCTTTCTGTTTCCCGTAAATGGTGTAGAAAAGGTCTAATAATCAAAGGACCTGGACTGGAAGTCAAACCCAGGTCTCTCTGACTAGTCTTGAGCCGATACACGTGGTGTGTTAGCAATACAGTAACAGCATTACTTGATAGGTAGGATTAAGGACAAAAAGTGGATTTCAATGGTAAGGTATTCAAAGGGAACTTATGAGAGGTCCCTGGTGTGCACTTTGACAACACTGCAAGTTGAATGCACACACACACACCTTTTTATTAAGTCTGGCTTCAATTCAGCCACACACAGACACAACTATCCACACAAAGCCAAACCTGCCAATATGAACTCAGCTAGATCAAAACAATTATACCTCAACTAGGTCTTTTTATTCTCTTTACGTACTGTATGTTCAAAGAACCCTCGTGGTTTCTAATGTGGACAAACAGACAGACTTCTGGTGACTTCACCACATCAGCGTGTCCTGTCAGCAGGTAAACAGCCACAGGCAGGATGAACACAGAGACTCACGAAAAGGCTGCTGTGTGTGAACGTACAGACATAATTACCTCGATTACAGCAGGTTAAAGAACGGCATAAAGATGAGTCGTGATGATTATCGCTAAGCATCACTATTGTTTCTTGTTAGAGGTGGTTGGAGCTCTGCAAAGTAAATAGCGGTCCCACGTGTGCTTGATTTGTTCTGACTATTTATTCTACATATATTGGAAATACATGGCAAAACAATGACTCAGAACAAACTATACCACAGTATGTGGAAGAAGCTGAATATAAGACGCAGACTAGCATAAGATTATACTGACTTAATTTAATTATGCACTGTTAGAGTCATTCCTTATGTTTTTCTGTTATTTTCATTTATATGTCAGAAGTGCATTGTCATGTTATCCTATTGTTTGCTTAAATTGTGTCACACTATCTGTTCTTAAATACTGTCTGGCATTGAGCAGGACTAATGGTGCCATGATGTGTGAAATAACACCTTATGTTTATCCATGTTATGAATTATGAGTGTTGAAGGTTGTATGTGACGTATGTTGAAGTGGGCAGTGGATTCACCCGCCTCTTACCCACTGTGATCCAATCAGAATATTACAAGTATTGATTTCCTCCCATGACTGCATATGATGTGTAGATGATGTCAGTGGAAGCAGGAAGCGTTTTGTGCCTAATAAAATGGAGACGGGTGAGAAGACAGATTAGAGGGTGTGAGAGGCGGCTGATGTGTTTCTCTCACTCTCTCTGCATTGTGTAATACATTCAGACTTCTGACTCATTCTTGTGTGTTCTCTCTTTGTTAATAGGGTGTCTAAAGACCCGGGGGTCAGATTTAGACCCAACATTTGGGTCCTTCAAAATTCCAGTACGTCAAGACCCCGGAAGATCGCCAGGCGGGGAACGGGACACGCTGCAAATCGTGGCCACGAGGACTGGAGCTGACACTTTTGTCGAACGGCGGGTTCACCAGTTTGGCTGGCGATCGGAAGGGTGCAGGCGCCGAACCAGTTCTATACAGAACCACGGGGTGAGTAGAACTTTGATTTAAAAGAAACAAGTGACTGAGGGTCACTGTGTGTGGAAAAGCCCTATAAATGTCCACAGTGGACCACTTTTTAGGCAAATAAAGTGCTAAAATTGGGTCGGTTAAACCTTTAGCGGGCGGGCTATAAAATGTTTCAAACATAATTTTAAAAAAATTAACTAAAAGATGTGCTTATTTGGGAAAAACGAAAGCAAAGATCATTCGCTGCCAAAAAAAGTCACTTTTCACTCTCTTTAAGGGACTTTCAAACTGTCCTGTTGGATCAGAACCAAATGTGTCGGTGTGAAAACTCTCCAGACCACGTTGCCAAACCAAATAGAAGGTCACAATGAAGCTCAAATCACGTTTGGTTCATATATACTGTCAAAACACCTTCTGGATAGTACAGAAAGTGATTGTCATGACAACTAATTATAAAAGACAAACAAAAGATTTTGTCTGGTACAGTGTTACCCCAGGTTATGAGTTTAATCAGTTCCGGGATCAAGCTCGTGAAGCGGAAAACTCGTGACCCGGGACCGGTTTTTTAAGAATACATGTAAAACCAATTAATCCGTTCCAAGACCCAAGAAAATTCGAAATCAATTCATTTTTTTTTTCCTTTTCTAATTTTTATTCACTGGATTTGGCCTGTTTTCCCACACTTTCATCATCAGGAGCATCATCACTTTCAGTAGACAATGATCTTTTGCTAAAATAGTGAATCCATAAAAGGTTTGCCTCTGTCTACTCCTTATAATGTTACAAAAATGGGCGACGCAAATGTCATTCACTTGGTCTAATACACGACCAGTGTGCACTTTCTCAGGGTGTTTTTTTCTATGAAGCCCCGGAACAGTTCATAGTGACACAACATCTCCTTAATCTCTGCTGTTGCCGTAACCTCCTCCTCTTCATCCTCCTCTCCGCTGTTCCGCTGATCTCGCGTTTCACCTGCATCGAGATCGTATTTTCTTCTCACCGCTAGCATCTTTCTTAGGCCCAATGATAAAAAAAACACAAAATGAAGCACTATTTCAGGTGAAAAAAGGCACAAGTATGAAGCACAATAGAGTGCGAGTTTCACATCTACGTTTCCAGTCGGTCGGTGAGTAGCCCGCTCTCCTCTTGCTCTCAGGAACTATTTTATTCACAACGCGAGTTTTTGCTCGTGAGCCGGTACAAAAATTTGCCCAATGTATATGCCCATATTATTTACCAGGAGAATTCTCCTCCGCCATACTGAGCGTACATCCCTCCGACAGCTGATGAGACAGTGATTTAAGTAAATAAATAAGTAAGTAATGTTTTATTCATGTCGCACCTTTCAAGATAAAAACCACAAAGTGCTTTACAACCAAATGCTAAAAAACACAATAAAACCACGGTAAAAAGCCACAGTTTTAAGCTACACGACAGTTGCTGGGCTACAGTTGCAACACCCTGAAGCTGTACTGATAACATCAGGTCAATTCAACCATATTACTCTGGACTCAACTCTTCCAATATTCCATCAGTTTATAACCGTTCCTACACAGGAAACAGGACACTGGATGACATCTATGTCACTGCGGAGAACGAATACAGAAAACCACCACCTCCTTCCCTCCACTTGGAAGATGAGACCACAGAACAAGGAGTGTGAGGAGCTGGAGTCAGGAGGCTGGCGAGGTTCTACAGGACAGCTTTTCCACCACAGACTGGGCTGAAGCTTATCACTGGCTTCAACATCAAAGGCCTTGGGGAGCAGAGGAGCAGCCTGGATGGAGCCAGTGAGCTGAATGTGTTTGTGACAAAGTGGGCGAGATGCACCAGACTTTTCACCACTCAAGCAGCAGCATACAGTTTTATTTTTATTGTATTTTTATGAATTTATTTATCCCACACTGGGGAAATTTCTTCTCCACATTTTGTTGCTATGAGTTTTGTTTTTTAAAGTTAAACAATGTTAACTGGTTACTTCTTGTATATTTGATTTGTGTACATTTTGTCACTTATGCACAGTGACTCCACTTGTAAAATAAATCGCTTTTTTTAGAAAATGTTTTTCTGCCTCCTGCTTTGACCCTCTGGCCAGACTTCCCCACAGTGTTCTTTAACAGATTCAGAACCAGGCCCCCTGCTGGGCCTTCCCACACAGGGCCAGTCCTCACATCCCTCAGCCACCACATCAATCACACACTCACCTTCACACCCAACTGCTCAGCATCCCTGACCACACACCCCCTACTCCAACATCCTCGTGAACTACACCACCCCCTACATGACTGTGACGATGGGCCAGGTAAGGAGACAGCTGGAGAGAGTCCACCAAAGCAAGCCTACAGGCCCTGATCACATCAGCCCCAGGGTCCTGAGTACGAGCTGTCTGGTATCCTGCATCACATCTTCAACCTGAGTCTGATCCAACAAAGGATACTGTACTGTAGAAAACACTGTGTATAGTACTGGCACCAGAGAAATCCACTCCATCTGGCCTAAAGGACTACAAACCTGTGGCTCTGATGTCACATGTCATGAAGGTTCTGGAAAGACTGGTTCTGGCCCAGCCTGGACCTCTAGTGAAACCTGCCTCGGACCCAATACAGTTTGCCAGTCAGCCTCATGTGGGTGTGGATGATACTGTCATTTATCTGCTGCAGCGTGCTCCCTCTCATTTGGATGGTAATGGTGGCACTGTTAGAATCATGTTATTTGATTTTCCCAGTGCCGTCAATACCATGCAGCCTGTTGCCCTGAGTGAGAAGCTGCTTAGGATGGATGTCAGCATGTCCACTGTCTCCTGGGTTGCAAATTAACTCAGACAGGCCCCAGTTTGTGTGGCAGGGTAACGTCCTGTCTGATGTTGTGGTCAGTAACAAGGGAGCACCACAGGGGACTATTGCTGTTCACGCTATTCACCTCAGGCTTCCAGTATAACTCAGAGCCATGCCATCTGCAGTTGCCACTGCAGTGGTGGGGTGTATTAGGGATGGACAGGAGACAGAGTACAGGGTGGTGATGGACAACTGAGTGGAGTGATGTGATAGGAATCATCTCCTCCTGAATGTGGACTAGACTAAGGAGATGGTGGTGGACTTCAGGAGGAAAGTGACAGAAACCGAACCTGTAACCACCATTGTGGTACTCTAAGTAGGTTCAAAGGGGTCCACTTGAACCATAGGCTGGACTGGAGGACCACGGCTTACGCTGTGTACAAGAAAGGAATGAGCAGACTGTACTTTCTGAGAAAGCACAGATCTTTCAATGTATGTAACAAGATGATGTAGATCTTTTATCAGTCTGTGGTTGTCAGTGCCATATACTTTGCTGTGATCTGCTGGGGGAGCAGTATCAGTGCCAGCGATGCCAGCAGGATCGATAATCTCAACTGACAGGCTGGAATTGTTCTCGGACAGACGATAGAGACATTTGAGTCAGTGAGGGACAGAAGGTCACTGAATACACTGCTTTCCATCATGGACAACCCATCACATCTGCAGAGCACATTACAGAGACAGCGGAGCTCATTCTCCAACACACTCGTTCAGCTCTGCTGTCATAAAGAACGATGCAGCTCCTCATTCATTCATCCACCTCTGCACTGCACAACAGTTCACCTCCGTGTGAACGCTGACCCCTCTGGCCTCCAACTGCACATCCGGTCTGTTCATACTGTACCATGTCATACTGTACGATTATCTGTCACTTAAGGACTTTAAGAGGTCCTTGTTTTTAGTTTGTTTTCGTGTGGTTTATCTCCTATTTTAACTTAACTTTAATTGTCTCTCGTAAATATTGTACATGTTTATATTATTTCACTATTATATATCATACAGTGTTACTGTTGAAACTCTTCCTGTATATATTCTATATTCATTTATATATATGGCATATTTTATATATCATTTTTTCTTTGTCTTCACTGTGCAATGTCTGCTGCTATCTATCTATCTATCTATCTATCTATCATATACAAAAAGAGAATGCAATAATTTGTAAATCTCATAAACCCATATTTTATTTCCAAATAAAACATAAACAACATATCAGATGTTGAAACAGATACATTTTAACACTTCATGGAAAATATTAGATACTTCTGAATGTAATGGCAGCAACACATTTCAAAAAAGTTCCACAATCCAGAAATGTTACCAGGTAACCTAATCAAAAATTATTGTTTTGATTTGTGCCAATAACTTTTCAAGCGTTTTATTGCCCCTTTTCCAACTTTCTTGAAATGTGTTGCTGTGATCATATTCAAAAGAAGCTAATATTTTCCATCAAATGGTAAAATGTCTCAGTTTTAACATTTGACATGTTTTTATTCTGTTGGGAATAAAATACGGGTTCACGAGATTGGCAAATCATTGCATTCTTTTGATTTATGTGTTCCACAGTGTCTCAACTTTTTTGCCATTGGAGTTCTTCTTTTATTTTACCTGACATTTTCTAATGTGAAACTTCAAAACACACTTATTAAAATGTAGCTGCAGTCAGAACAACCTGCAGGTTGCTTCAGTCCCTGGTTTAAAGTGAAAACTTTCCAACATGTAGGTTAACAGTGTGGAGGGTGACCATGGAGAAATGAGGAAGATGCACAAAAAAGCAAAAGGAATCCAGAAGTGTTTGGGGTGTAATCAGAATATGTCCCAGACATGCAGAAGGTGTCAACAAACAGCATGCATTTATGTCATGTACAGTTCATCAGTACTTCCATAGGATGTGGTTTTAGAACAAAATGCATTAAATCTAAGAGCTACGAAAATTAAAGCATAAACCGAGATTGATCGAGATTGGTTGATCATAAATATCCCTGCTTTTGAAGCTGGAAGGAGACTCAGTCTTGCCAGCTGTGTTGGACATAATGGCTTCACATTCAAAACTCACTGTCCACAATTTGGGATTTACATAATGCTTTCACGTTAGTGTATCTGTCTCTTTCAATGTGTGCTACAAAAGTCTCTTATAACACTTATAATACACACAAACACACACAAAAACACAGGCAGAGCAGTCCAGGTAAGGTCAGGCAGCCTATTCAGCCTTACGCAGCCAAACAGGCTAATGGCTTATACTGGTCTGGACAGCCAGGGATGACTTTATATTTATTTTCCATTTCATTATTTGCACAAAGCAAACAACATGACATTGACCATAACCTGATGAACAAATAAGTCTCTATTTGCCCGTGGTTCAGGAAACAAGTTTAATTTCACTGCAGAGGACAGCGAGTTTCATGTGTGCCAGAAAACATCAGACATCCTGCATGACAGCTGTCCAATCTCCTGAAAATTTCGAGCAGATCTTCTTCAGTAATGAACAAGAGCACTTCAGCCCCCATGAAATCAAAAAGCGAGGAAGTATTAATGACGTGAGCTTAGTTTGTTTGAGTTTGCTCATAAGGATTTGAGCAGCTTGCTGTGTAGTGCCGTCACCGATATGAAATCCTGATGGACGTCTGCTGGACAGAATAGCAAACGTCATCACAAAAGTAGCAGTTGTTCCATCAAGATTGTTGCCATATTCCCATGTTATAAACAGTAGGATAAACAGACATATGATGTGGACACAGGACTGTGAAACCAGTAATGAACAACTTTGATTATAAAAAAAAATATTGAATGGTTTTCCAGTTCTGCACTGGAAACTCATAAGACATTTGGATTCATGACAGCTCCCCCTTGTGGTTCACAGCTTGCTACATCATCATCATTGGCCTATCGTGGACGATGGTGAAGGCACCATCCTCTTTGCTCGCCGCTCTTCACAGAAGGTGATCTGAAATTGTTAAGAACGTTCCATGGAGCCAGACTGACGTTGGACGCCAGGGCGTTAGGTAATGGATCGATGCTTGCCCAGGGCAAAAACTCATCTCTGGATCTATCCAATACACAGTGCTGACGGAATGTGAATGCATGACAGCCAAGGTATTGGAAGGTTGCCCCGCAGTGATTTCCTAACTGGATCTAGTGTTTGCCAACTGGTGGCTCTTGTGAGTTCCTATGCTCGCCACGCTGCTGTCGCCTGCCAGAGTAACAATATGACTTGTCTGCCACGACGTACGACTGCCGACTCCTGCTACCGAGCCAGCAAGTGCAACCCTTTCCAGGGGGGCTTAGTAGGTGCTACACCTTGCCCAAGGGTGGCCCACAGGCTAGCGGAGGGAAGGAGGGGCCTTACCTCTCCTATTGATGGGTAATCTATCCCACTATACATAGGTTGCTACATAGCGGTCCATAAAACACAGTTTTGTGAAAAGATATTACAGGGGAACCCCGGCTTACAAGATAAATCTGTTCTGGGACCAAGTTCGTGACACAAAAAACTTGTGAGACAGGACCGGTTTTCCCATAGGAATACATGTAAAACCAATTAATCCGTTCCAAGACCCAAGAAAACTCCTGTTACAGGTCAAGCCTGTTGTTGTGTGGGACAATGGTGTGTGACATCATTACGCAATGTGTGTGGAGATTTGTGTGTAGAAGCAGATGGGGAGCAGATGGCATAAAGTACATTATTCCCTTTTTTGCTTTATTCTTCCAATGGATGTATCTGGACTGACCTGGGAGACGAATCTGGAGTTGCGACTGGATGCTAAACGGGACATGTGGTGACTTGGCGGCATTTACTTCCTTTTTTGCTCTGTGGCGGCGCCTCATCCCACTCCACATGCGTGTCTGTGGACTCCCCGGGATTAAATATAAAAAAGCCTGAACTGTTGTGGGACTTTCAATTCAGGGATGTTGGGGAGGGGGGGGTGATACGGGCCTGGGTGAAGGATTTGTCCTGCATATGATGAAGCACACCTTCATCGAGGCATTTAATCGTGATCAGGATAGTTCTCATTGATCATTCAATAGGTCAATTAATTTATTACTGTGACAGGTCTAGTCGTAGCTCAGTTTAACTGCATCTCTGGTCTCCGCTTCAACTGCTTCCTTCCTGAGGTAAAAAGGCTGCACAGATTCACTTGTGAAACACGGCTGATAAAGACAAACTGCTTATCACTGTAGCTTCTTTGTTTCCAGTTTCTGGTTTAGCATTTCGGGTAATGAAGCTTTAAGGTAACAGAAGACATTAGCACTGAATGTCATTTACTGTATATTGCGACATGATGTTAAATTGTTAACTCTTTCCCTGCCACTGACAAGTCAGATCATCATTTGCAAGACAACGCTTCCCTGCCAATAACGAGTATTTTCGGCAATCCGTGTTTCCGTGGTTATCATGTTGTCAAAAAATATGATTGTAATAACCTGATCTATATCAGATATTGGGTGTTTTCATTTCATCTTTGAGAAATGTGTTATTACCATTTACTTAGAGGTGTAAAAAAAAATCATCTCTACTCATGTATTTGATCATTTACATTTCAATTGACATTATTTACATTGCTAAAACATATGGTTCACATGCTATAAAATTCATAATGTTTTACACACTGCTCAAAAAAAAACAAACAGCATCTGACAGTGACACACACGGACACCGACAGTCAAAGAGGTGAGGGGGACGGCGGAGGACACAATGACGCCAACACACACCTGACTAACAGGCATGGACATGACTAATATTATGGACATAAGCAACAGATGTGGAGCCGGAGGAGCTGAGGCTGCAGAAAGCAACGGTAAAACGACACTAGAGACCTGTGAGGGAGAAGACATGTCCCACATGTGGAGAACAGACAGAAAACCTGAAGGCGTGGACAGAACAGATGACTGAGATGTACGAGATTACACAGCAAACAGGAAATAGTACAGTATGTCTCACAAAAAAGAATGAATAACAAAAAGAATGACAAAAATGCTTTTCTATGACAATCACCAATGATCAAGTGTGGACGTGAAGAGAACAGCTGAAGCTAGAATGAAATGGATTTCTGTGAGTAAAAGCTGAAGGTCTGTTCTTTCTTTTGATAGATTCACTCTCTTTCTCCTCTGAAAGAAACATTTTAGTGGGTCTTCAAAGATGAGTGAAAATCATCAAAAACGCTGGCGGTGGCTGGCAACTTTGTTGTGAGATGCTGGCAGGGAAAGCGATGAATACGACAGGCTCCTATAAAATAAACCTTTTGTTTCAGATTTTAACTAAACATGACTGTTTTACAGTCAAACTGATGGACAGAAACACTGATCCCTATTTCCTCAACCATTATGTGTCATTGTTTAACCCTGCTGTTTGCGTCAAATTGACCCTTTATCGTATATTTGTAAAGAGAAGCTGTGTCGTGTGGAAACGCCAAAGAGTAGAATCAGTGCTCGAGTAAAAGAAAGTAGAAGTACTCATAAATAAAAGTACTTGAGATAGTGACAAACTTTATATCACAGAACAGATTCATTTCATCTTTTTTTGGGGTGATTTGTTCATTGTTGTGTTTTATTTTATGTTTAGCTTATGTTTTTAACCTTGTTTTGCTCCATTTCTTCATTATATTGTTTATTTTTGCTTGTTTACTTGATTTTTTGTTGCCGTATTTTTCGGACTATAAGGCGCACTTAAAATCCTTTAATTTTCTCAAAAATCGAAGGTGCGCCTTATAATCCAG